>ML791769.1:1014975-1049456 GCA_009831015.1 Picea engelmannii | reverse complement strand
ACTCCTTTATCAAATTGATGTGTTTATGTGCTTATGTTCATTGATTATGTTGTTGTCTATGAGTATTTTACATAAGTAATCCTTTAATCTATGTGTTGCAAACTGATCCTTTTGCCTTAAACACATAACATTTACATTGCAAAATAATTTCAAGTATTTCAAGTCTTCTTCATTTTTAGATCAACTGCCTGGAACATTAGTGGTTGTCAGGCCTTGTCTTGATGCCGATGAAGGTAGTTAATGGAAATGGGGGTAGCAGTTGAGACCTCGTCTCACCCCATAAATGGAAAACATATTGAGAATGGACATGGGGGGAGATTGTCAATACGAAGTTTCCCGAGGGACGAATTTTCCTGCAAATCACATAACTAAGTCGGGCTCATGTCTGACATAAGAAGGCCTGCACAAGCTAACAGAGTAGGCGTCGAATGGAAACTTTGAATGCAAGGGTCTGATCACATTCCCGGTGGTTGCATCATTTTTAGTATATATAGGTAGTTTTGATATTTTGTTAAGGTGAAATGGTTGAGCTAGGCTCCCTACTATTGTAATATTTTGATGAAGAACACTGGTTCTTTGGTTATGTCTTGATTTGAGACTTCTTGATTAATCTAAGTCAACTTTATTACTCCATATTATTTGCCTCTGATACTGAGAGAGTTCATGATTGACTGATTCACATGGATTGGTCACATCACATTGGTCACATGACGATTGTCCGGGCTTCGAAAAAGCAGGTGAGGGTTTGGTTAAATTGCCGAGGGTTTCGTTAGATAGCTTGATCCCAGGGTAGATATGATTGTTTCTTAGGCAAGGGGGGAGATTAGAAACAAAGTCATAGGGTGGCTCGGAACACAGACCCTGGGAGTAAGGGTACTCACTAGCTAGGAAGCGTTCTATGTCAGAGTCTGAGTCTTCACTGAGGACTATGGGCTTCTGCTCTACACTAGGTTTAGGTTTATTCCTAGCCATCCTCAAGATAAGCCGAGCATTCTTTTTACCTTTTCCATCAACAGTAGGGTTTCCCTTGACCTTTTTGCTCACAGGATATTTTATAGCCTCAACCTTCTCAGTTATAGCGTCGGGTAAGTCAATATCAGCGTCGACCGAAGGTTTAGGAGAGGGAAGTAGGACATGGAAGGGCACGGGTGGCTCGACCTTGGTTTCACGAACCACGGGCTTGTCAACTTGGACGGGCTCTGCATCAGCAAAACCATTCCAAGAGATAAAAGCTTGCCAACTATCACCGTGGAGATTCAAGTGATGAACAACGATGAGTCTGATTAGGCCATGGTGGAGCAAGATACTATCGGCCTTCTCCCTTTTAAACCTTTTTGACATTTTATAAAGGCTACGCTGGAAGTAGAAAGGCATATTTAATGGATACCCCATAAAATTCATTAACAGTCGAAGGTGATAAAGAAAAACTAGCCCATATCGACCCTCACAGGTCACGAATTGCTTAACCACCATTAAAAGATCATGCCATCTTGGTTTAAGCGTGGAGATGGGCATACCTCTGTCACAAGATGTGACCTTTCGTGAGATGAACAGTAGTGGCCATGGCACCTCCTTGACTTTAGAGTTTTTAAACCAACGCTGGACCATGGAGGGTAACCCGGTGGCAGAGCTAATGAACTCTTCACTGATTTCCAACTGAATGTCACCCACCTTGGCTCTACAGCCATCAAAAGTCAGGGCGAACTGTTGTGCAACAAATAGATTAAAACCCTCGAATCGCTATACAAAGGTGAGCCAACCACTATCCTCTAAGTCTTTCCGTGCATTGTCGAACAGTAGCAAGGCTTGGCTACCGTTCAGCTCAATTCGCACCACCGGTGCCATGGGGAAGAGCACACGGTAAGTCCAGGGTTTGAATCATAGAATACACAAGAGCAGAGTGCACGAAGGATTACCTGAGCTAACAGAAGTGAAACAGGGATAAGTGATAGGCATTAATGACATCGTGCAAAGGTGGTGGAGCTAATTTGCTGGCCATGCGTAATAGTTATTGCCAAGGTACAACCGCCGGTGCTTTAAACTATACAAATCACAACACACATGTGTTATAACTATGTCATTTCAATCAATCCATTGAAACCTTTGGTAAGTGGATAAACCATGTGCGCAATCAAACATTATGCCATAGATTTAAAACCAACATACAAATCGAAACCAATCCCGAGTGTTGGACCAATGCGCCAATGCGTTTTATAGAACAATTCATACCAAGAGTTTAACCAATGTGCCAAGAGTTTAAACCATAACATCAATGTATTTTTATGAAACCAATGGTCAAGAAGATCAAATCAAAGAACATATAAATCCAATTGCCAATGCATCACAAACTCAATGAGACAAAGTCACACAATCAATCCAAGAATGTCCAATGAGTACAGATCAAAAAGTTTTTCCAACTGTATAATGATAAGTAAAATATAAGTGCAATAGGCATATCGACAAGAAGGATAGTGACAATTCAATAATGATTTTAATGCAACTTCGAAAGACCAAGTTTTCACGCTTACAGTTGTGAAAACAAAAACGAAGGTAAGTGTGCAAAAATCGTAAAAATAAAAGTGTTGTTTATTTGAGAATTGCGACGAAAAATTAAGGTTTGAAAAACATTGGTGTAGGCAGCTTATAAGACAGTGAAAAAATGTGAATTGGCTGCCAACAAACATCAAGAGCTTGTCCTTATCCTGAGAGAAAGGAAATCTTCATCCTTAAGACACCTGTTTGAAGATGATGAAGAAGTTGAAGAGAACATCAGGGCTAGCAGGGGGGTTCGTATGAAAGCATGTCTTGAATAATTGCATGTGCATAAGCAAGAAGACTGTCAGTATGTATCAGATTCTGAGCAAGAAGACAATGAGTATAAATCAGATCTGGAACAATAACGGGGAAGTGGGTGTGATTCACATTTGGAATTAGATCCTTCAATAGTTGCAGATTTTTCTATGGGTAGGAATGCATATCAATCTTATGATCAGTTTTCAAAACACTTTGAGCATGAAGTAGTGGTTGATTGCATAGATAACTATATGTTATTGGCTTATCATAGTTGTGATGCTTTAAATCCTGATGTACCATTATCTTATGATCATTCTTATGAAGGAGAGACTGCAATTGTTGGTGATCAAGAGTTAGTTTCGAAAAAACAAGGATGTCATTTATTTGCCAGCAGAGAGGCATTTACAGAGGAGTAGCAAGATTTATGTCAAATTATTCATGATCCTATGGCCATATACATGGAGTCATATGTTTCAGATTTTCTGAAATTTTCAAATGGAATTATTTCACCGATACTCACAGGTGAGTATGGTTTCATGAAAGATTTCCAAGACCAAACTACAAATCCTTTTCCTTTATTCATTAAAGAAAAGCATTGGGTGGAAATTAGCCATCCTAGACCTGCAGAAGACACAGAGCAACATGTAAAGGAGGAGCTAAGTGGGAAGTTTATCTCCTGTCCAGGACCTGTAAAGGAGCAAATATCATCTGGGATTAGCCGACCCGTATCAACGCTCTACCCACCTAAGAACATTGAACGACGGGTGAGCCACAATGAAGGACAAGATTTAATTTCTTACCAGTTGAGATTTCCTGATTACAAATTTTGTGACCCTATGGGGTCATATATGGAGCTGTTTTTTCCAAAAGCATTGAAGCTTGAAAAATTATCCATCTTATCATTATTTGGGGGTATGGTCAGTATTCCAAGCCATGTTCTCGTTCTGTTGTCATACCTCCCTAGATTTTTATGGATCATCTGTAGTGAATTGAAGAAGAGTTATATTACTAGACAATCTAGGTGGCTATGGTGGAAGTTTGCTTTCACCTAGCGCATTGTAAAAGTCAGTTAGCCTAGGATTGTACACAAATAAGCTCCTTCTAGAGCCCATCTGTTTTTTTGTTTTGTTTTAGTAGAGTAGTGTACATATCTCCCTGTTTTCTTCAGCGAAAGTTTTGGGCTAGACTCCATAGGCCAACAACTAAGGCACTAGAACTATACGTTCTTGGAAGCTCACAGGGAGCATGCAATCCCTTGTGGAGCCAAATGTTATCACATAGGGTTGTCAAGAGTCGTATGGGTCTGTTGTAAATACCTAGGTCAGTATCCTTTCCCTGTCTTTCTCTCTTTCACGGGTCATGTCTTAAAGTTTTACCTTCAACTGGTAAAGTCAATTTTGTTCATCCGTTTTTGTTTAAAAGACCTCATTTTCCTTGATGTCTTACCTGAAAAAGTCTCAGCCCGAAGCCTTTCTATTTTCCTCTAAAGATGAAGAACCATCTCCTTTTATTTCAATCACTCATCCTGTTATTTTCCCAAGCCCCTATCTAGTCATCCAAGTCTTTGTTTACATAGGACACAACCGCGGGCTCAAAGCGCGACACTCAGAGCGGTCCGTTCTAGACCTGAATCAAGAAAAAATGCAGGTTCATCTTTCAACAATGGGAATTCCATGTGGAGTTGAGATTAGAGGCTTGCGGGCGTTCAAAATCTTAATGTTGCATGAAGTATAGTGACAGAGCAAAAGTCCTGAAGAGAGCATGAGCCATTGATCTTTAAAGGAACAGGTGGTAGTTGATCCAAGTGTTCAGGGAAATAAGCTTCGAGATTTTCGAAGTGAGAAGTGTGTGGAATTCCCGAAGAGCCAAATCCCAAATTCCTGAAATAATCTGAGCCATCAAAAGCTGAGGATGCATGGAGGCAGATCCCTCGCTTCGGAGTTCGACACTCCGAAGAATTATGGGAGTTAAACATTGCAAAGTGTTGAAGTGACCAAAGTCCCGAAGTGCCAGAAGTCCCGAAGGCTCGAATTGAATCTGATCCATTGATCAACAAGAGCCATGTGTCAATAGATTGACAGCTCCGGGTAAAAGCGCATGGAAGAGTAAGGGAGATTTGAGATTTGGTTTTCCCGGAGCCCGGAGACCCAAAGTGGATCTTGACCGCCCAAATCCAGAATGCCACGCGTCATTAGAGCTATCACTTCGGGAGCCTTACTTCGGGAGTTTTAAAATGAGAAAAGCGTCAAAGTCCTGAAGGCCCCGAAGTCCCGAAGACCCGAAGGTCTGAAGTTTCGAAGCCGAAAATTAGTAGGAGTCGTCTGATTCATAGGGACATGTGGCACCAGATCCGAGAATTCGCAGTTTCATGAATAAGAGGTTTTAGCATGAAGCACGATGTAAGTTTTTGAAGGATGAAATCCCGAAGATCCTTTGGATATTAGCTCCAATTTATGGTCTGAGGTCGCATGCAGGATGGAGCGATGGAGAGGAGTTGCGCCAAAGGCTGAAAGTGGTCGTATTAGTCACACAAGAAGATCTGCATGGCCTCGAGGCTCTGGGATTGACTCGACGAAGTCATGGGCACCACCTGGAACATTCATGGTTGTCAGGCCTCATCTCGATGCCGATGAAGGTAGTTAATGGAAATGGGGGCGACATTTGAGACCCCGTTTCACCCCATAAATGGAAAGCATAATGAGAATGGTCGTGTGGGGAGATTGTCAATCCAAATTTTCCCGAGGGACGGAGTTTCCTGTAAATCACACAACTAATTTGGGCTCGCGTTTGACATAAGAAGGCCGGCACAGGATGACAGATTAGGCGTCGACTAGAAACTTTGAATGTAGGGTTCCAATCACATTCTTGGTGGTTGCATCATTTTTAGTATATATAGGTAGTTTTGATGTTTTGTTAAGGTGGAATGGTTGAGCTAGGCTCCCTGCTATTGTAATATTTTGATGAAGAACATTGGTTCTTTGGTTATGTCTTGATTGATACTTCTTGATTAATCTAAGTCATCTTTCTTACTCCATCGTATTTTCCTTTGATACTGAGATATTTCATGATTGACTGATTCACATAAATTGTTGTGACTGTATTATGATGAATGTTTGATTATAATGCTATTATGATTTCTTTCAGTTTCCTTGAAATTTGAATCCAAGAGGATCTTGTGTTTAAGTTTTTCTTCCTTAGGCTGCTGGAAGGCCTGATGTTCATGGCATACCTCTACACTTTTCTCACAAAATTCATCCTCCTACTAACCTTTACTCCAACTTACTGACTGAAGTTGATCCAAGACTTCAATTGCTTGCACATACCAGTCCAGATTTAAGAGTTAGAATGCTATTTTCATTGAGTCTTCTCCATTTGGCCTCTTAAACATAATTTACATTTACTATATAAACTGTTGGGTACTGGGCTTACCTTCTATGAAATCTGAGGGTGACTTCTAGTGCTAACATTTCTGGCGTTGTTTTCGGGGAACGAATTGAAGACATTTCCCTGGGATAGATCAACAAAGAGATTCTGATTATGAAGGTGCATCAGATATCAGAACCATTGAAGATTGTAGTTTTCACCTGGCGAGTCCACAATCAAAGACTCCACTAGGGAGGACTCTGTTGACAGAAAAATGACCATACCGAAGGGGAAGACCAGGTATCAGTTTATGAGCTTTCTTCATGAAATCCTATTTTTCTTTATCATCTCATTTCTCTCTTTCCCTTTACATATAAAAAGGATTATCCTCTGCTTTGTCTATTCAGATGATAATAAGCCTTCCTTTATTTATGCATCCTTGGAAGAAGAAGAGATGTTGATACAGGAGCATCGCCAACAACAAGCGAGCGGGGGACAAACACCAACGCATTTTGGCACATGATGAATTGTTTGAAATATTTTGAAGTTTGATACGCCAAACATAAATGAAACAATTAAGAAAGGGCATACTTGTAGATTGTAATCAGACCTTGAGCGTCCCGCTCTCGTTTGAAGGATTAAGAGGCATTTAGATTAGACAGTTTTAGGAGCCGGAAGGAAAACGGATATAGACACCCTCACTTGTATCATTGTAACATTATTAGCATAATCAATCAAGAGAGCATAGACAGGAAGAAGAAGAAAGCTGTGTAGAAGAACCCATGTACAGAAGTTTTGAGATTAATATATGAAGCTTGATTCAGACTCATGGTGTTCAATTACTTTCTATGTATGCATGATAGAATGTTATGATCATGCTTGTTACTCTCTGTTATGCATTTGCTTTGATGCATGAATGTTTGATTTCATATTTAATGTCTAAAATCTAAAGAGAGGGAGAGTAAGGAATAAGTTTCAATTGTTTCTCTGTCTGAGCAAGAGTTTTCCTGCAAGGAGTGCAGTGAAATTGTCCACAAGTTGTGCATTGACAGAAGTCAGAGTTCGTCTCTGGAAGCTCAGGAGGGATAACATTGTTCTCATTCTAGCAGAAGTGCAAGATAAGCACAAGAGCTGTGCAAGGTGTGCGCAGGCCGAGTAGATTCTTAGAGGTTGCAACCTGAGGGAAGAATTGAAGGACTACTGCTGCAAAAAGAGTGCACAGAGTCTAAGAATTCAAATACTTGGAGTATATTTGAAGAAGTGTTGCAAGGAGTGCGCGCAGGAATTTTTCCCAAAGAACTTTAGGATTTTTCAATCAAGCTCAGAATTGATAGGATCTTCGAAGCCATCGAAGAAAATCTCAGGAGGTTTAGTACCTTGAAGAGTTCAAAGGGGAGGCATTGCAAATTCACTTCCAGGCAGATAAGTTTTAGTGAAGGAATACTGTGTTCGCTTCGCAAGAGTCGTCAAAGAGGCATTGGACGGTCAAAATTCTCTGTGGAGAATTTGCGAAGTCCCATGAGCCGTCAGATCGTGCAGAGGAGCAGGGGAGTTACGGTTTAAAACCTTTGCATCAATATTCACGAGGTTGTGAAAGGCGAAGTCGTGAAACCACGAAAGAATCTAAGTCGTCCATTAGAAGGAGGACACGTGTCGTGAGATCACCCGTATCGGGGATTCGGACATCGGAGGTCAGAAAAAGAAGTCCTTCAACTTTGCGAGTGGCGAAGTCATGAGAGAATCGCAGTTGTCCATTAGAGGAGGACAGGTGGCGGAGATCAAGGGATCTAGCGAACTCAAAGGTTCGCAAAGTGAGAGCCCAAAGATTGGGTGCTCCAAGTCGCGAGTGGCGAGATCGCAAGGAGCTAGGATAGCCGTAGGATCTGAGCCAACAAGGGCTATTGGATCAATCACGTAATCTCATTTTGCGGTTTCATGGGTTGAAGAGTCGAAAGCTTAGCATCAGGATTCACGAAGTCATGAAGTCTGAAACTCCAAAAAGGAGGGAAGTTTCGTTGTGGGACCCGTGTTAACAACATGTCAGAATTTCGACATTTTGGCATATCGGTGGATAGGAAGTCAAGAATTTTGTCCTGAAAGTCCCGAAGTCATGAGTTGCGATAAGAAGTAGCAAGGAGTTTGAGATCTCGACACTTTAGGTGTCGGGGTACAAAGGAGTCAGTTCTTCGGGAAGCGAAGTCGCGAAGTGCCGAAGCTGGGCACGAGGGACACATGGTAGAATCGCAAGGTGGGCCCGTGCAATAGACAGGCGGACACACGTCACCTATTGAAGGGAGTCAACACCCATTGACCTCTTGCGTCTCGGGGATTCGAGAGATAGGGGAACGAGAGTTCAACCCTTCGACTTGCGAAGTCGCGAGTAGCGAGAACGCGAGGAGAAAGGTCAACATCGCTTCTCGGGGTTTTTTGAAAGGAAGGTACCAAGGTTGGACGCCACAACTTGTGAAGTGGAAAGTAGAGAGACGAGCTAGCATAGCCAGTGGTCACATGTGGAGGGCATTGACAAGAGAAGGAGCTATAACCATTTCATTATCTCAGGTATCGCGAGATTGGAAAAGAAGAGTCGGGAGCCTCGACTCATAAACTCGCGAGTGGCAAGTTGTGACAAGCGCCTTTGGAATTGGGCCTTGGTCACAACGTTGTGGTCGCATGGAGAAGGGGAGCTTGCACCTAGTGTTGTTCGCACAGGGAAGCTACCAAAAAAAAGGACCTGTGGATCGATAATTTGTGATTCCAGCAGGGAATCTAAAGAGACGATTCGGCTCGAGGGAGATAAAGAACGATCCTGTGAGCAGATCTTGACCCGACTGTCGATAGGTCTGCGTCAGTTTGGTATCAGAGCTTGAATTTATTTGTATACTTCAGATAGGGAAAGCGAGAAAGAAATCTCATCCATGTCGTCGAGAAGAAGTGACAGGCAAACACTCGATCCACCAGAGGAAAGGGAAATGCCAAGAGGAAGGGGTAGGCAGGTGCCAAATCCAGCCATGGAAAGAGAGATGCGTGACATTCATGCCAAACTTGAGGACATGGAGACAACATAGAGGTGCACAACCGGTGTTGGGAATGTCAGTGAATTTGAAAGTGAAGATGAAGTTGGACATGAAAGAGAAGAAGTTACAGCAGAAGATGTAGCAAATGAACGCCTGATTAGGGTTGTTGCAAGAATGGGTGCTAAGGCAAAAAATGGATATTCTAGTATATGAAGGAAACCTGGATGTTGAAGAACTTCTAGACTGGATTAGAGCTCTGGACACATATTTTGACTATGAAGATGTCGAGGAAGACAAAAAGGTCAAACACATTGTCACAAGATTAAAGGGACATGCATCATTGTGGTGGGATGAGCTACAAGATGACAGACGCTGCAAAGGCAAGCAGAAAATCAAGAGTTGGGATAGGATGATCGCAAAGATGAAGGCGAAATTCATTCCCAGGGATTACCAAATTACTTTGTTTCAAAGAATGCAGAATTTGAGACAGAAGCTGATGTCAGTAAAGGAGTACACTGAAGAATTCTACAGGCTGAACATTAGGGTAGATCATCGTGAAAGTGATGATGAAAAAGTTGCTAGGTACATGAATGTTTCTAGATACGACATTCAGGATGAGATAAGCATGATGACCATCCGAACGGTGGAAGATGCTTATCAGATGGCTCTAAAAGTTGTAGAGAAGTTGAGATGAAAACAAGGTCAAAGAGGTTGAGGCAGAAGTCAGCCCAGAGGCAAGACAGTTGTCCAAGATAGGAATCAGAAGCCTAAATAGGAATGGAAGAAACCTCAACCTCAAACCGAGAGAGGTGGAAGCTCACAGAGAGGGCAGCATATCGAACAGAGAGGTCAGTATGCTAATGGAAACATTTTTCCTCGTACCAGAGGTAGAGGAAGAGGAAGAGCTGGAGTGGTGAAATGCTTCACATGTGGGAAGGTTGGACACAAGTCTTATGAATTCCCAGATAAGAAGAAATAAGGAGGTGAGACTCACGTTGTTGAAGCACAAAGAAGGAATGTTGAGGCAGAATATGCTGAAAGCGGAAGATTGTTGATGATGTGAAAAGTTCTCTTAACACCAGAGAAGGAGGTGGAGAGTTCATTCCAAAGGAACAGACTTTTTCAGACCACTTGCAAGACCAAAGACTGGGAATGAAAAGTCATCATGGACAGTGGTAGCACATATAATCTCTTTTCTACAGAGATGGTAGAAAAGCTGGAATTGGAGACTATTGAACATCCAAATCCATACAGAGTTTCATGGCTACAAAAAGGACATCAGATAAATGTCACTAAACAATGTTTAGTTGAGTTTAAAATAGGAGGGTATAATGATGAAATAATCTATGATGTTATTCCCATGGATGTTTGTCATCTATTGTTGGGTAGACCGTGGCAATATGACAAGAATGTGATTCATGATGGGAGGAAGAACACATACACCCTAGAGAAGAATGGGAGAACTCACATGTTGTTGTTGATTAAAGACAAAGACGTGAAACCTGAAGTAAGTAACGTTGTACTTCTCATGAGTGGGAAGGAACTTCTTACAGAGGTTAAGAAGAAGGAGGAACCACAATTCATTGTGGTCAGGAAGCCTAAATTTTTTTTAACCAGTACAAGGGTAGATGATTTACCGCAAGAGGTTCAGAAACTGTTGGAAGAGTTTGTTGACATAGTAGTGGACGAACTACCTCGTTTGTTGCCACCGATCAGAAGTGTGAGTCATCATATTTATTTCATACCTAGAGCTAGTTTACCAAACAAAGCAGCATACAGATTGACACCGCAGGAGGATGAAGAAGTCAAAAGACAGGTCCAAGACTCAATGGACAAGGGGTTGGTTAGAGAAAGCTTGAGTCCATGTGTTGTTCCGACAGTGCTCAGTCCAAAGAAAGACGAAGGCTAGAGGATGTGTACTGACTCGAGGGAAATCAACAAGATAACCATCAAGTACAGATTTCCATTGCCAAGAATGGATGATTTGATGGATTGCTTGAGTGGGGCCAAATTTTTTTCGAAGATTGATTTGAAAAGTGGATATCACCAGATTCGTATGAGAGAAGGTGATGAATGGAAGACAACATTCAAGACCAATGAAGGGTCGTATGAATGGCTTGTTATGTTGTTTGGCTTAATGAACGCACTGAGCACTTTCATGAGATTGATGAACAAAGTCCTAAAGGATTTCATCGGAAAATTTGTCATTGTGTATCTTGATGACATACTAATTTTCAGTAAAACAGAGGCAAAGCATTTGAAACATTTGGCTATAGTGATGAAGAGGCTACAACAAGAAAATTTGCTGATAAACATGAAGAAATCCTCATTCATGAAGACATAGCTCATTTATTTGGGTTTTTTTATTTCTACAGATAAATTGAGGATGGATCCAGATAAGGTGGAGGTAATTAAGAATTGGCCATCGCCAAAGAGTATATTTGAGGTGAGAAGTTTTCATGGATTGGCTAGTTTCTACCGGAAGTTCATCAGGAATTTCAGTGGAATTAGTGCACCGATGATGGACATAGTGAAGAAGAGACACAAGTCTTTTCACTGGACAGAAGAGGCTGAGAAAAGCTTCAATTTGTTGAAAAGGAAAATCACGGAACAACCAATTTTGGTGTTGTCGGATTTTAAAAAGACATTTCAGGTAAAATGTGATGCAAGTGGATTTGCAATAGGGGTAGTCTTGAGCCAAGAAGACAGGTCGATAGCATACTTCATCGAGAAGCTGAATGAAGCGAAAGTGAAATACTCCACGTATGACAAGGATTTCTATGCTATTATTCAAGCATTGAAGAAGTGGAGACATTACTTGATTCCTAAGGAGTTTGTTTTATACAGTGACAATCATGCTTTGAAATTTGTGACTCAATAGGAGAAGTTGAATCAAAGACATGTAAAATGGGTTGAATACATGCAGAACTTTACTTTTGTAATCAAGCATATTTCTGGAACTGCTAACAAAGTTGTTGATGCTTTGAGCAGGAAATGTTTGTTGTTGCAGGAGTTCAGAGTCAAAACACCGGGTTTTGATGATCTCAGGAACATGTACAGAGATGATCCAGATTTTAAAGAAGTGTATGAGGCAAATGAGAATCCAATTCTCAGGGACAGAAGCCAATGGACAGAATACATGATCCAGGAAGGATTATTGTTTAAGGGAAATCAGTTATGTATTCTGAAGGGCTCCATGAGGGAGAATCTGTTGAAGGAGAAACATAGTGGAGGATTGGTTGGGCATTTCGGTCATGAAAAGACATTCTCAAAGCTAAATGAGTCATATTATTGGCCAGAAATGAGAGAAGACATCAAAATATTCGTGGACAGATGTATAATTTGTCAGCATTCAAAAGAAAAGAGGCATAATGCAGGCTTATATCAACCGTTACCCATACCTGAGAGGCCGTGGAATGTGGTAAGCATGGACTTCATATTGGGGTCGTCGAGAACACAAAGCGGGTTTGACTCAATCTTTGTAGTGGTAGATAGATTTTCTAAGATGGCACATTTTATACCGTGTCAGAAAACCAGTGACGCAACTCACATTGTGAATCTGTTTTTCAAAGAAGTCATTCGAATTCACGGCTTACCAAGGAGCATAATTTCGGATCGAGACACCAAGTTCGTGGGACGCTTCTGGAGAACCTTATGGAAAAAGATAGGAACAAAATTGTCGTTAAGTTCATATTATCATCCTCAGATGGATGGACAGACAAAAGTTGTGAACAAAAGTTTGGGAGACTTGCTGAGGAGCTTGGTGACAACACCACAGTCAGTGGGACAATATTCTACCACATGCAGAATTTGAGTATAACGACTCACTAAACAGAAGCACAGGGCAGAGTCCATTCCATATTGTTTACGGGATGCAACCAAGAGGAGTATCTAAACTGAAGGATTCAGAACGGGATGAGATAAGAAGTGCTAGTGTAGAATATTTTGCCAAAGCAATGAAGGAACTTCACAGCTAGGTGAAGGAGCGATTGCAGAACTCGAGCCAAGAGTATAAGCGCAGAGCAGATCAACACAGGAGACAAATTCAATTTGAGGTTGGTGATTTGATCTTGGCACATATGAGAAAGGAAAGGTTCCTGAAGGGGACATATAACAAACTGAAGATGAAGAAGATCAGACCATGTAAGGTCTTGAAGAAATTTGGGGCAAATGCTTATGAGATTGAATTACCCGATGGGATCGGAATTTCTCCGATATTTAACATCTCAGATTTGTACCCTTAGAAAGTTGAGGAAGAAGAAGCAGGTAGTGAACAACTAGAGGTTCAGTGGACTAAACAGATGCCAGTTGCAGAGAAACCACAGATGGAAAGCATACTGGACAAAAGAGTTAGCAAAAGGACCAGAAGAAGGGAATATTTTGAATACTTGGTCAAGTGGAAGGGACATCCAGTTGAAGATGGTAGCTGGGAGAATGAAGCAGAGACCCAAAAGCATGGACAGACTATGCGAGAGATCATGGCCAGGATCCCATGAAAATTTTCAAGCAAGGGAGTATGATGCAGGAGCATCGCCAACAACAAGCAAGCAGGGGACAAACACCAACGCATTTTGGCACATGATGAATTGTTTGAAATATTTTGAAGTTTGATACGCCAAACATAAATGAAACAATTAAGAAAGGGCGTACTTGTAGATTGTAATCAGACCTTGAGTGTCCCGCTCTCGTCTGAAGGATTAAGAGGCATTTATGCTAGTAAATGTAAGTAGGTAGCTTTAAATTCTTAGATTAGACAGTTTTAGGAGCCGGAGGGAAAACAGATATAGACACCCTCACTTGTATCATTGTAACATTATTAGCATAATCAATCAAGAGAGCATAGAGAGGAAGAAGCAGAAAGCTGTGTAGAAGAACACATGTACAGAAGTTCTGAGATTAATATATGAAGCTTGATTCAGACTCATGGTGTTCAATTACTTTCTGTGTATGCATGATTGAATGTTATGCTCATGTTTGTTACTCTCTATTATGCATTTGCTTTGATGCATGAATGTATGATTTCATATTTAATGTCTAAAATCTGAAGAGAGGGAGAGTAATTAATGAGTTTCAATTGTTTCTCTATTTGAGCAAGAGTTTTCCTGCAAGGAGTGCAGTGAAATTGTCTGCAAGATGTGCATTGACAGAAATCAGAGTTCGTCTCTGTAAGCTCAGGAGGGATAAAATTATTCTCATTCTCGCAGAAGTGCAAGATCAGAATAGGAGCCATGCAAGGTGTGTGTAGGCTGAGTAGATTCTCAGAGGTTGCAACCTAAGGGAAGAATTGAAGCACTGTTGCTGCAAAAAGAGTGCACAGAGTCTAAGAATTCAAATACTTGGAGTGTATTTGAAGAAGTGCCGCAAGGAGTGCGGACAGGAATTTTCCCCAAAGAACTTGAGGGTTTTTCAATCAAGCTCAGGAGGGATAGGATCTTCAAAGCTGTCGAAGAAAATCTCAGGAGGTTTAGTACCTTGAAGCATTCAAAGGGGAGGCGTTGCAAAGTTACTTCCAGGCAAATAAGTTCCAGCGAAGGAATACCGTGTTTTCTTCGCAAGAGTCGTCAAGGAGGCATTGGATGGTCGGAATTCTCCGTGGAGAATTTGCGAAGTCCCATGAGCCATCGGATCGTGCAGAGGAGCAGGGGATTTACAGTTTAAAACCTTTGCATCAAGATTCGTGACGTTGTGAAAGGCAAAGTCGCAAAACCATGAAAGAATCTAAGCTGCCCGTTAGAAGGAGGACACGTGTCATGAGATCACCTATATTGGGGATTCGAACATCGGAGGTCAGAAAGAGAAGTCCTTCAACTTCGCGAGTAGTGAAGTCATGAGAGAGTCGCAGCTGTCCATCAGAGGAGGACAGGTGGCAGAGATCAAGGGATCTCGTGAACTCGGAGGTTCGCAAAGTGAGAGCCCAAAGATTGGGTGCTCCAAGTCGCGAGTGGCGAGATCGCGAGGAGCTAGGACAACCATAGGATCTGAGCCAACAAGGGTCGTTGGATCACTCACATAATCTCATTTCGGGGTTTCTTGGGTTGAAGAGTCGAAAGCTTAGCATCAAGATTTGCGAAGTCACAAAGTTCAAAACTCCAAAAAGGCAGGAAGTTCCATTGTGGGACCCGCGTTAATGACGTGTCGGAATTTCAGCATTTCGGCATATCGACGGACAGGAAGTCAAGACTTTTGTCCTGAAAGTCTCGAAGTCGCGAGTTGTGATAAGGAGTAGCGAGGAGTTCGGGATCTTGGCACTTCGGGTGTCGAGGTACAAAGGAGGTAGCACTTCGAGAAGCGAAGTCGCGAAGTGTCGAAGCTGGGCACGAGGGACACATGGTAGAACCGCAAGGTGGGCTCGTGCAATAGATAGGCAGACACATGTCACCTATTGAAGGGATTCAACACCCATTGACCTCTTGCATCTCAGGGATTCGAGAAATAGGGGAACGAGAGTTCAACCCTTTGACTTGCAAAGTCATGAGTAGCGAGAACACGAGGAGAAAGGTCAACATTGCTTCTCGGGGTTTCGTGAAAGGAAGGTACCAAGGTTGGATGCCACAACTTGCGAAGTGGTGAGTAGTGAGAGGAGCTAGCATAGCCGGTGGTCACACGTGGAGGGAACTGACAAGAGAAGGAGCTATAACCATTTCGTGATCTCGGGTATCGCGATATTGGAAAAGAAGAGTCGGGAGCCTCGACTCACGAACTCGCGAGTGGAAAGTTGTGACAAGCGCCTTTGGAATTGGGCCTTGGTCACAGCGTTGTGGTTGCACGAAGAAGGGGAGATTGTGCCTAGTGCTGTTCGCATAGGGAAGCTACCAAAAAAAAGGACTGGTGGATCGATAATTTGTGATTCCAGCAGGGGAGCCGATTCAGCTCGAGGGAGATAAAGAACGATCCTGTGATTGGATCTCGGCCCGAGGGCCAATAGGTCTGCATCACATGCCCTCTTCTTGTGTTGTAGATGTTGATCTTGTGTCTCCTCCTCAGCCTATTCATAAAAGTGATATTTGTATTGGATTTCCTCGTGAAATTGATCATCCTTGTAGCCTTGAGGGGGTTGAAAATGATTCAAAGCCTTATTAGATCCCATTTCCTTCTGTTATTACTGTCGAACCTATCCATATACTTGTTAAACCTCATATTCATCCCACCAGTTTTCAAGCTAAGATTAGAGACAAGATGTTTAAACCTTTAAGGCTGCCACTTGACCTTCATCCTTATCCTGTTTATTTCTTTGAGTATCTTCCTCGGTTTTATGGGGAGGATCATGTTACAACTAAGAGGGACTTGGAGGACTTTGAGAAATTTGTTTATCAATTTGATATTGTTCATGAGGATTTTACCATGAGTTTGTTCTCACATTTTTTGTCTAAAGATGTTGTTGTGTGGTTTAAATGTTTGGGAGCCGGTTCTATTGGTTCTTGGATCACGCTATGAAAATATGTTTTAAAGTGTTGGGGTGAGAACAAGTCCCTTGATCAATACTGGTTTGATTTTAATGACTTGAGGAGAGGGGAAGAGGAATCCTTGGCTATCTTCAACAAGAGGTTTTATAATGTTTATCATAGTATGCCTGTGGAGATCAGACCCATAAAGACTGTTGCCAAGGTGTACTATGTCATGGCCCAACATCTAGAGCTTGTCCTTCTCCTGAGAGAAAGGAAATATTTGTCCTTAAGACACCTGTTTGAAGATGCCAAAGAAGTCGAAGAGAAAATCAGGTCTAGCAGGGGGGTTCGTATGCAAGTATGTTCTGAAGAATTGCATGTGCATAAGCAATAAGACTGTCAGTATGTTTCAGATTCCAAGCAAGAAGATAGTGAGTATAATTCAGATATGGAACAACAATGAGTAAGTGGGTTTGATTCACATTTGGCATCAGATCCTTCAATAGTTGTAGATTTTTCTATGGACATGAATGCATATCAATCTTATGATTAGTTTTCAGAACATTTTGAGCATGAAGTAGTGATTGATTACATAGATAACTATATGTTCTTGGCTAATCATAATTGTGATGATTTAAATCCTATTGTACCATTATCTTATGATCATTCTTATGAAGGAGAGACTACAATTGTTGGTGACTAAGAGTTAGTTTTGAAAGAACAAGGAGGTCATTTATTTGCAAGCAGAGAGGCATTTACAGAGGAGTAGCCAGATTTCTATCACGTTATTCATGATCCTATGGCCATATACATGGAGTCATATGTTTCATATTTTTTGAAATTTTCAAATGGAATTATTTCACTGATACTCACAGGTGAGTATGGTTTCATGAAATACTTCCAAGACCAACCTATAGATCCTTTTTCTTTATTAATTAAGGAAAATCATTGGGTGGAAATCAGCCATCCTGGACCTGCAGAAGACACGGAGCAACATGTAAAGGAGGAGCTAAGTGGGCAGTTTATCTCATGTACAGGACCTGTAAATGAGAAAATATCACCCGGGATCAACCGACCAGTATCAGCTCTCTACCCACCTGAGAAAATAGAACGACGAGTGAGCCACAATGAAGGACAAGATTTAGTTTCTTACTGGATGAGCTTCCCTGATTACAAATTTTGTGACCTTGTGGGGTTATATATGGAGCTGTTTTTTCCAAAAGCATTGAAGCTTGCAGAATTATTCATCTTATGGTCAGTGTTCCAAGCCATGTTCTCGTTCTCCTGTCATACCTCCCTAGATTTTTATGGATCATCTGCAGTGACGTGAAGAAGAGTTATATTACCAGACAATCTGGGTGGCTATGGTGGAAGTTTACTTTCACCTAGCGCATTGTAAAAGTCAGTTAGCCTAGGATTGTACATAAATAAGATCCTTCTAGAGCCCATGCGTTTTTTGTTTTTGTTTTAGTAGAGTAGTGTACATTTCTCCCTATTTTCTTCAATGAAAGTTTTGGGCTAGACTCCATAGGCAAACAACTAAGGCACTAGAACTGTGTGTTCTTGGAAGATCGCAGGGAGAATGCCATCCCTTGTGGAGCCAAATGTTATCACATAGGTTTGTCAAGAGTCGTATGGGTTTGTTGTAAATACCTAAGTCTGTATCAATTCCCTATCTTTCTCTCTTTCGCAGGCTGTGTCTTAAAGTTTTCCCTTCGACTGGTAAAGTCGGTTTTGTTCACCCCTTTTTGTTTAAAAGACCTAGTTTTCCTTGATGTCTTACTTGAAACATTCTCAGCCTGAAGCCTTTCTGTTTTCCTCTAAAGATAAACACCCATCACCTTTTGTTTCAATCACTCGTCCTGTTATTTTCCCAAGCCCCTATCTAGTTGTTTATTGTTTACATAGTCCGCAGCCGCAGGCTCAAAGCACGACACTCAGAGCAGTCCATTCTGGACCTGAATCAAGAAAAAAGGCAGGCTCAACTTTCAACGGTGGGAATTCCATGTGGAGTTGAGATTAGCAGCTCCCAGGCATTCGAAATCTTAAAGTTGCAGGAAGTATAGCGTCGAAGCAAAAGGCCCAAAGAGAGCATGAGTCGTTGATCTTTAAAGGAACAAGTGGCAGTTGATCCAAGTGTTTGGGGAAATAACCTTCTGTATTTTTGAAGTGAGAAGTGTGTGGAATTCCTGAAGAGTCGAAGCCCAAATTCCTGAAATAATCTGACCCATCAAAAGCTGAGGATGCATGGAGGCAGGTCCCTCACGTCAAAGTTCAATGCTCCAGAGAATTGTGGGAGTTAAACATTGCAAAGTGCTGAAGTGGCCAAAGTCCAGAAGTGAATCTGAGTCGTTGATCTTCAAGAGCCACGTGTCAATAGATCGACAGCTCCGGGTAAAAGCGCATGGAAGAGTAAGCGAGATTTGAGATTTGGTTTTCTCGGAGCCTAGAGACCCAAAGTGGATCTCAACCATTCAAATCCAGAATTCCATGCGTCATCAAAGCTGTCTCTCCGAGAGTCTTACTTCGGGAGTTTTAAAACGAGCTAAGCATCGAAGTCCTGAAGGCCCTGAAGTCCCGAAGACCCAAAGGTCCGAAGTCCCGAAGATCGAAATCAGTAGGAGTCGTCTTATTCAGAGGGACATGTGGCACCAGATTCGAGAATTCATGGTTTCATGAATCATAGGTTTTAGAATGGAGCACGACCTAATTTTGTGACGGCTAAAATCTCGAAGCACCTTTGGATATGAGCGCCGAGTTATGGCTCGAGGTCGCATGTAGGATGGAGTGATGGAGAGGAGCTACGCCAAAGGCCAAAAGCGCCCGTATTGGTCACAGAAGAAGATATGCATGGCCTCGAGGCGCCAAGATTGACTCGAAGAAGTCGTGGGCACCGCCTGGAACATTCATGGGTGTTATGCCTCATCCCTATCTCGATGAAGGTAGTTATTGTAAATGGGGGCGGCAGTTGAGACCTCATATCACCCCATAAATGGAAAGCATACTGAGAATGGTTGTGGGGGGAGATTGTCAATCCAAAGTTTCCCGAGGGACGGATTTTATTGCAAAGCACATAAATAAGTTGGGCTCGCATCTGACATAAGAAGGCCTGAACAGGCTGACAAAGTAGGCGCTGACTGAAAAATTTGAATGCAGGGGTCCAATCACATTCCTGGTGGTTGTAACATTTTTAGTATATATATATGCAGTTTTTATATTTTGTTAAGGTGGAATGGTTGAGCTAGGCTCCCTGCTATTGTTACATTTTGATGAAGAACACTGGCTCTTTGGTTATGTCTTGATTTGAGACTTCTTGATTAATCTAAGTCATCTTTATTACTCCATCTTATTTGCCTCTGATACTAAGAGAGTTCATGATTGACTGATTCACATGGATTGTTGTGACTGCATTATGATGAATGTTTGATTATAATGATGTTATGATTTCTTTCAGTTTCCTTGAAATTTGAATCCAAGAGGATCTTGTGTTTAAGTTTTTCTTCCTTAGGTTGCTATAAGGCCTGATGTTCACAACAGACCTCTACACTTTTCTCACCAAAGTATTCCTCCTACTCACCTTTACTCCAACTTATTGACTGAAGTTGATCCAAGACCTCAATTGCTTGCGCATATCAGTCCCTATTTCTGAGTTAGATTGTTATTTTCATTGAGTCTTCTCAATTTGGCCTCTTAAAACTCATTTACATCTACTGTATAAACTGATGGGTACTGGGCTTACCTTCTATGCAATCTGAGGGTAACTTCTAGTGCTAACAGGCCTGACAACCCACTTCTTCAACATCAAATCTCTCACCTAGAGAGACTACTCACAAGCATGACAACTAGCCTCTTTGACAACAAATCTCTGATTATAGTACCAAAAAACCACTTACAATATCTTATGTACAGATAAGGTAATAGTCGTCCTTTCTCCTGGGACCGACCCTCTTCTACACACAAGAGGGGATATTGAATAAATCCCCCCCAAAATACACTAAGGCCAACAATATATATTGCATGCCTTAAACTCGACACTTTTCACCTTCATAAGTAGCTTAAGCCACTTGGTGACTCATTCCCTACCCTCAAAAACTTAGGATAAAAATAAATATCCATAACTTACTCTTTTCTAGAAATATTATAAAATATTCTCTAAGACTTAAGCCTCACCACCTCTTTTCCCCTTTCCGTTGGATTTATCCCCCCATCTCTTTTCATCTGAGTTTGTTTGCACGCAACGATGTAATAATATTAATAACTGTGATTACATTTACATGGATAAGCACACTGGCCTATTTGCATCCTGACTCACCAACCTCATAACCACACAGGTTATCTGGCCTCAATACATATATATCCATACATATATATAACTCGACTTGGTGCACACTCCCATATCATTCTCGCTCACTTACCCAAGTTCGTGCAACACTGTGAAATGTGTGCACCCTTTCCTTGATAACAATTCTCCACACACTACTCAGGTGCAAAAAACACCAAAACTTAGTGCCAACGAATCACCAGCCTAAATGGACATTTACATTTACAATTTGTACCAACAACTCACCAGCCTATATGTACAATTACAAAGGGTTTAAGATTAGGGGCATTACATCCCTCTCCCCCTTACTTACGCAATATCCTCAATACATCATATACACATATACATACAAAATTTCAAAAATCTTCAAAAAGATGTGGATACTCTACCCGCATAGCATCCTCCCACTCCTAAGTTGCATCCTCAAGACCATACCAGGTCCAATGGACCTTTATGAACTCCATGGCTTGATTCCAAAGTTGCTTTATTTTCCGATCCAATATGCAAACTAGTCGCACTTAGAAATCGCCTTCTGGCTCCACCTGAATCACATTCCAATCAATAATATGATTAGCATTAGGCACATACTTTTGAAGGAGTGACACATGGAAAACATTGTGAATACACAAGGATTTAGGAAATGAAATCTTATATTCGATAGGACCAATCCTTTCAAGGCTTTCAAATGACCCACAATAGCACATTGCTAACTTAGAAGACTTTCCTAACTTCAGGGAATTGCATCTGGATTTCACTTTCAAGACCACATAGTCACCCACTTTAAAATTTGACCCAACTACTGTGCGGTTTGTTGGGTTGTCCCAATTCATTGGCATGTTGCACTTTTTGCCATAAAGTGTTTCAAATGGGATCATCTTTAAATATTCTTGATACACATTGTTGTAAGAAAACTCTACCAAGTGAAGTTAGTCTTCCCATTTTTATGGATTATCCATCACATACATCCTCGACATGTCTTCAATCACTCGATTCACTCTCTCTATTTGTCCATCCGACTCAGGGTGATATGTTGTGCTGAAATTCATATTTGTCCCAAATCCTTTGAATAACCCTTTCCAAAAGTTCAAGGTGAACTTGGAATCTCTGTCAGACACAATTGTCTTAGGTACACCATGCAACTTAGCAATTTCTCGCATGTATATCTCAGCAATGTCGGAAGCCTTGTGCGTTGACTTCACTGGAATAAAATAGGCAACTTTAGTAAGCTTGTCCACCACCACCATAATAGAATCATGTTGCTTATTAGTCCTAGGTAGCTTAGTTATGAAATCCATGGTCACAAATTCCCACTTCCACTCAAGAATGTGAAAATGTTGTAGAAAACCAATTGGATGTCTGTGCTCAGCCTTGACCTTTTGACATTAAGTACATCTAGAAATAAAATCAACAACTTTTTTTTTTCATACCTGGTCAAAAGTATTGATTTTTTACTGCAACAATTGTCTTTTAGTAACTTGGTTGTCTTGCATAAGGAACCTTATGCATCTCTGAAAATATTAGGCTCTCCAACCCTTGATCATTTGGCACATAAAATATACGTCTATACATGAGTATCCCATCCTCTCCTAGCTCATAACCTTCCAAATTTTTCTACGACATACCTTGCTGTAAAGTCTCCTTTATGTCCACATAGTCCTGATTTGATTTGGAAAATTCTAAAATTCTGTCACACAAATTGGATTTGTACATGTTAATGGTTGTTGCATGCATCTCATGCACCCTCCTTCTTAGTGCGACAAGCACCTTGTTCTCTTTTCCTCTTATATGATTTATGTCAAAATAATACTCACTGAGGAATTCTAACCACCTACTTTTCCAGAAATTTAAACTTGGTTTTTCAAACATATACTTTAGACCACTATGGTCTGTCCTCAGCTCAAATATTTTACCCATAAGATAATTTCGCCACATCTTCATGGCATGCACTATGGTTTCCAATTCTAACTTATGAGTAGCATAGAGCCTTTCATTCTCTTTCAACTTTCTTGATTCGTAGCATACCACATGCCCATTCCGACTAAGGACTCCACTGAGCCCTTCCTTGCATGCATCCATGCACACAACGAAGTCTGCATCAGGATCAACAATTCTCAAAATTGACACACTTGTCAACAAACTTTTCAAGTGTTGAAAACTCCTTGCACAATCCCGAGTCCATTCAAATCACACACCTTTCTTTTGCAAGGATGTAATTGGATGCACAATTTTTTAGAATCCTTCAATAAAACTTCTGTAATAACCTGCAAGTCCCATAAAGGACCTTAACTCTGCGACATTTCTTGGTGTTGGTAATTCCTCAATGGATTTTATCTTTTTAGGATCCACAACTATTCCTTCCTTGGAAATCATATGACCCAAATAATGCATCTGTTGCTGATAAAATGAGCACTTGATCAACTTTGTATACAACTAATGCTCCCTCAAAACCTACAATGCCATCCTCAAGTGTTTCTCGTTCTCTTCTTCAAACTTTGAGTAAACAAGTATGTAATCCAAAAATGCAATGAAAAACTTATCTAAATACTCTCTGAAAACTCCATTCATCAAACACATAAAGTCAACTGGTGCATTTGACAACCCAAATGGCACCGCTATGAACTCATAATGACCATACCTTGTCTTGAAGGTCATCTTACTAACGTCTTCTTCCTTAATTCTCACTTGGTGATATCCATATCTAAGATCAATCTTTGAAAATATTTGCACACCCCTCAGCTGATCAAAGAGGTCATTTATCCTTGGCAAGCGATACTTGTTCATTACTGTTACCTTGTTCAACTGCCTAAAGTCAATACAAAGTATCAATGTACCATCCTTCTTCTTCACAAACAATATTGGGGCACCCCAAGGCAACACACTTAGTCGTATATACCCCTTCGTCATAATATAGTCAGGTTGTATCTGCAACTCCTTCAATTATGGTGTACTCATCCTATAAGGAGTCTTGGATATAGGTGTTTCTCCCGTCATCAGATTTATAGAGAAATCAATATCTCTTTTCGGTGGAAATATCGGTATCTCTTTAAAGACATCCTCAATATATTTTAGTATAACTATGCAATCTTTAACACTTGGCACTTTATCCTTAGGTGCCTCTTCCATGTGCACTACAAATACTTGACATCCTTTCCTGTAGCTTTTCTTCAATTGCAAGGATGAAATTTATCTGATAATTACAACCCTTGGAATTCCCTGAACTATTCTTAAGTATCCTTCCTCATCCAAGCAATTAAATTACTTATTGTAATAGTCTAGGACAACATGGTGCTCTTCCAACCAATCCATACCAATGAGGAAATCATACAAGCCCAAAGGTATTATATTCAAATCATATTTTGTGCACATTCCATTCATTTCCATTGGACATGCCTTAACCATCTCATTAATTTTCCTTTTTTTCCTTGTATCTAACTGCACCATCCAAGGTTTTCCAAGCTTGCATCTTGACAATTGGAATCTTTCCACCATCTTAGGATCTAGATAACTATGACTAGCTCTCGAATCAATTAAAATAACAATGGGTTGGTCATTAATCTTACCTTCCACTTCAATCATCTGTGATTGAAACTCAACTTGCTTCTTATCCAGGGTTGCGTAAATCCTTGGAACATTTCTGCCCATGTCCTCAATTGTTGCAACTTATTGTACATTGTTCAAATAAATCCTTCATTTTCTTGTCATAGTAGCGCTTGGTTAAGTATTTCTTTTGGAAATACCTCTTGAACTCCCTCCAAGTAATATTCTTCTCATCAATGTGTTGCACTTGCACAAACTAATCCCACCACATTGATGCCTTTCCTTTTAGCTAATAGATGGACATTCTCCCTTCTGCTTGCACAGAATAATTATGCAGTTGGAAGTACTTCCTCATATCCAAAAACCAAGTCTCCACATCTTCATCCTTCTTGTGCTCACCATCAAAGGTAGGAGGCTTGATCTTATTCATTTCTCCTTGTAGCTCGTCCACCCTAGTCCTGCTCTTATGCTTATTTAAAGGAGATGGATTGAGCTACTATGCACTTTCCTAAATGAATGCTTTGGTGAGTGAGGGTGATGCTTACCAACATTTCTTGCATCTCTTATTTTCTCATCATGAGAGCTACATCTTCTTGACCTACTCTAATCTATCTCCTTATCCATTTTCTTTTCTATTATATCCAATATTTGCATCGAATTGACATTGAATTCATCTTGCTACTCCTCGAATCTCATAAGCCTTTCATTATCAACTTTATAACTTTGGACATATTTTTTCAATCCCTTTATGGTTTCTACCAAGTTCATTTTCTCCTCCTTGGATTCGGTACCATCAACACCCAAGCCGACATACAAATCCCCAAATTCATCATCAGGACTGTAAGTCCTCTGCACTTATTACATGCTTTTGACCTTTTGCACTGATTATGTCCTACTCTAACCACTGATAATTATTCAAAATGTGCATACAACAAGATCTTTTAGGTGAATTCATGAGACAACTTCATGAAAAATCTACACCACCTGGTCAGAATCCTTTCTTTCGAAGCCCGTGCATGCAATAGTATTCAACACACACTAATGCGTGCTGCCAATTTTTAACTTGTACACCGCATATCGATAATGCACATGCACCACAAATTTGTTCTGTGCAGCCCTGTTGATGGGAGAAATTGACCATCCATCAACTGGAAGAACGAGTCTGGTCTAGGGTTGTTTAAGTAACCCAAGCCATTTGGTGTAACTCGCTCTGATGGGTTTAATGGCTCTGTTAGCCTATCTAAGGTCCTAAAAAGAAAACAAACAAAAGAAAGAAATAACTATCTAATTGCTAAAAACTATATTATATATGTACATATACTCTAATATAACTATTGTAGGTGTATTTAAGCAGAAAATATACAAATCTCTCTTATGTACATCATTTACAAGTTGCAAGTTTTAATAGAAACTTACGAAATCAATGTGAAAATAGTTTCTTTCGAGAAGCAGATAAAGCAAGCACACTCAAATATTTTTTTGTTTTCACTATATAAATCTAACAAATCATGAATTAACTAGACTATGAAACACAGATGTACAGATAGTCAAAAACTGATCTAAACTTTCTAGTTTCACTAATGCATAATTGACAGAAATTAGAAACATAAAGGAGCTAACCTGATGTTAGTTTTTGAAATGTATCCGGAATTCTGTGTGAACAAAAAGAATCCATCTACCATGCCTACGAGATAAATCTGCAATAGACTTATAGTGCAAATGTTTTGTATAAATTCATAACCTGTACTGGTAACTAAAATTTAATAATAGAATAGGTAATACAAATAAATCCTGTGATCTTATGATCGTAAGTGATTATAGTAAGATAAATCTGAGTGTAACACATTTCATTTCATCATTCAACTAAAAATCAAAGAGAAATCTTGTCATTCAAATTGAAGAGATGATCACAATGTTAATATCTAGAACAACAAATTATGGACAATATTTATAACATGAGTATCCCAAACATAATAGATCATTGAGTCTAAAGCTACCAGACCTATTAATATACCAGGATTAACAAAACATCAATGAAAACACCATTCACAAAAGGCTAAAGACAAAATGCTTATGCGTTGTTTCATTTAGTCTTGGAATCATTCGTCCATCTTCTACTCTAGGCCAAGATGCCAGTCAATTACAAAATGTATGGTTTTTAAAGTGTCTTTGAGAAATATGACCTTCGTATCTCTAAGGATAAGACCAGATCCCATAAGATCAAAACATCACAAATATGGGGGTCTACAGCCACCCATGATCAAATTGTATCTTCAAAAATTTATGAAAGTTTTCCCTATTTACAAAATAAACAAAAAGAGATAACTAATCAACTAGATCAAGCATGTTCCATCCCATAAGATCAACATCAAATATACCATATCCTGAAAAAAACGAAATGAGAACAAGTTAAATAATTTATTAACAAATAATTACTAAATTTTGTATGAAAATGACTTGATTCTATAGCCAGTCTTATATTGGTAAAAGAAATCCAAGTTGAACCAATTTGATTTAAAAAAAACAACATCATTGTAATAAGAATCGTCTTACCATTTGACTCATAACTAAAAAGGGTCAAGATATCTCAGAATTTATTATGGCCTTCACACTGTCTGCATTCTTTATCACAATGTTGTCTGTCTTTTTGAGACACTTATCTTGTCTCTGTTCATTTGCCTTGAGGTCACGGTTTTATTTTATGAGCAATTCATTGTGGTTTTATTTTATTTTATGAGCTTTAATCCTTGCTCGTAGAATGGGAATGCCCTTATATTACTGTTCAATCCAACGCAAGCAAACTTCACAATGCACATAAGGGGTAACCTGTTGATGGAGCGTATAGTTGGATGTAAGAAAATCAACACTGCTTGTTTCCGGCCCTTGACCGAACTTTATACCACTAAACCACTTTCTACCCTCGAGACATGGTGGGAGATTGTTAACATAGTCAAATGGATGATTAGGATCTGACTTATGACAGTCGGGATCTTCTTCTGTGAGAATATTCTCAATTTCGGGATCTGAATCCTCATGGATCTCGATCGGGTCAATCGAACTCACATGAGGTTTAGATCGATTATGCATACTTCTCGAAATGAGTCGACCAGACCTCTTATTTCGAAACCCTACCATTGCATACTTTTGTTTGCGAGACTTTTCAATATCAAGTTTCGTATTAGCGTTAGGGTCAACAAATAAGTCATGCACAATGGTATCATTTAACTCATGATTGACCTCCTATTGTCCAGGTAAAAATTGATGGGGTAATACCTCATGACGAGGGTTTTTCTTCAACAGATCTGGCTGGTCATTTGAGAAATCACAATGTTTCTCTATCAAAGGCTTATCCAACATAGGGCTTTCTATAGGAATGTCTATGACAAAACCGTTTCGAGCTAAGAACCCATCCCAATCATCACCCAAGGATTTCAAACGATGAACCAACAATATTTTAATTAAACCATGGTGAAAGGGGCTAGAGTCAAGGCTTTGCTTCTTGTATCTTTTTTACATTTTGTACATACTTCTTAGAAAATAAAATGACACATTCAAATGGAAGCCTATAAAGTGCATAAGAAATCGCACATGGTAAAGGAAAACCAGGCCATAACGGCCCTCATAGGTAATAAATTGTTTTAGAACTGATAACAGACCATGCCACCTAACCTTAAGCAAGGAAACCAGAATACATTTGTCACAATAGCTAATTTTTCTGGAGGTCATGAAAAGACTCCAGGGCACTTCGTCAATTTTCGAATTCTTGAACCACTTCTGACCTGTGAGAGGGAGATTTGATGCTTCACTCAAAAAATCTTCAGTGACCTCCAACTAAACATCACCAACCTTTTCTCTGTATCCATCAAACATTTGGGCAAATTCTTTGGCCACAGATAGGTTATACCATTTGAACTTCTTAATGAACATATCCCAACCCTGGATTTTCAAATCCTCACCTGCATCATCATGAAACAACAACGCTTGAGAGCCATTCAGATCTATTTGGACAACATGAGCTATTACGGGTTTGACCAGACTGTAACAAGAGCGAATCAAACTAACTGTGGATTTAGATGGTAGTGGTAAGAGGGATAAGTCTGAGTGGATACCATGAAAACAAAATAAGTAGAAAACATGTGCGATCATAGCATACACATGAAGGTCTCGGTTATGGGGTTTGAACTTTCCTGGTAATGAAATCTTTGAGTACATCACACTACACAAACCCTTAACTTGAAATGAGAGGCCTGTCAATTTATTCTATCAGCCAAAACAAAGTACATGATATGATTTCGGTGCATTTAATCCCCACATCATGTAATGGATATAGTAAGTTTGCAAAGGGTTGGAATGGATATGTTTTTACAATTCAAATGTGAATCGATGTTTGGCATTATAGTTGATTAACAAAGGATTCAAATAAATAAGATTACAATCCAAATGCAAATCAACATGGGCATTATATCGATATTTGATAAAGTCAAAAGGAAAATTCAAGTAAGAAATATGAAGTAATCACCATGAACCTTTAAAAACCAGGCTTTGAATAGGGATATAATACGAAATTAAGTTTCCATGCTTGATTCATGCTTTCAGTCATGAATCAAGCATGAAAACGCAAGATAAAAATAAAACAAGAATAATCAAACGTATTTTTATAATCCAATAATCACCCCCAAATAGTAATATTTACAAGATGAGGTGAAGGCAACTATAGGAAGTGTCGTTTGTCATTCAAACTAGCAAAAATATGTAGGGCTGCCAACAAGCCCCAGACCTTTAGTGCGCACACCCACGCACCATTGTTTATTTCACAATTCCAGTCCCTCACTTCACAATATCGTATATTTAGCACACACATATACACATTCTTACTTTATGCACACCATGGATTTACTATAATTCCAAATTCGGCCACTTACCAGTCCAAATTTTTCCTGAAGTAGAACTCAACTCATGTAGGATCAATTTAAAAATTGGAGCTTTGATGCTTCTTGTTGACCTCTGGCCCATACAAGTCCATTGTTGAACTAATGGCTCTAATACTAGAATGTAACATCCCTAGACACCCAAGTTGGGCCACATCACACAATCTCAAATTTTGTAGCTTTGAATGAACCATACTGTAACATCACCCAACATACTACAGAACAATGCTACTCTGAAAATCCATTGTGTAGATTCTATACTAAACCCTATTCTGCGTAGTATCACTTGAAGTAATGCACTCAACCTCAAGCTGAGTCACACCACACTAACTTTCTCCATTTAACACAACTTTAAGCAATGAAAGTAACTAAAAACAACTATGCATGAGTATAATGATCACACAACACTACTGTGTGCACAACCATCCGAGCGTCACACAAAAATTCTAATTTCCTTGCACGCAAGGTCTATTTCCCTGTACGCACACATGATTTCTAGCCTCATGTGCACACATGCTACTTTCCTGCACACTCGACTATTTAAACCTTGTCTCAGAGACTCGTGACCAATATCAAAGGATAAATTAACCGGAAAAACTATCAATAACCATCATACTCATACACAACTAAAAATAATTTCTATTAGAGTCACACTTACATGTGCAAGAAACATTAGGAAGAATAACAACAATTACTTATATGCGACAACATACAAGAATTAACCCAAGTCAAGCATAGATAAATAAGCACACAATAAACGAAACAAGCACATAAAAACACTTATCTTTTATGAAAAGTCACCAACTATGCACAAAAACTCAGACATTCCTCCGAACCATAGACTCTGTTGCTCATAATATTTCAGCAATAGGTCACCCCCGAGCTGGGGATTAACTCCACCAGGAAAAAAGGGTTCCTAGTAAAAGGCTAAGGTTTGATTCTCAACGAAATTTCTCAGTTCAAGGTGCCCACTGCTGCAAGTAGCCTACAGTTTCTCATTCCCCACGGAGCTATCATACCCAAGTAAGTGTGCCCCTTCTCTGCTCAATAGTCCCTCGCCTACTCCACTTCTCTTCCAGGGTTACTAGCAACATGCCGTACATGAAGTCTCTGAGCCCTGCGACTAATGCCCAATGCACCAGGGAACAATTCTCAGCAAAACTGTCTATGTAATGTCCCTAATCTGAAACCCTTTGTAATTGTACATATAGGTTGGTGAGCCATCGATACCAATTGTATATGTAAATTTACATGTAGGTTGGTGAGTCGTTGGCACTAAGTTTTGGTGTTGCGCACACCTGAGTAATACGCGAAGAATTGTTATCAAGGAAAGGGTGCGCACATTTCATAGTGTTGCGCAAACTTGGGTAAGTGCACGAGAATGACTTGAGAGTGTACACTGAGCCGAGTTATATATATGTATATATATGGTTGTATATGTATTGATGCCAAAGAACCTGTGTGGTTATGAGGCTGGTGAGCCAGGATGCAAATAGGACAGTGTGCCTATCCATGTAAATGTAGTCACAATTATTAATAACATAGTTACCAACTTAATGAGAACTGTGACCTCAAAACGAGAACTTTGACCCAAAACACCAATATTTTTGCATAAAAAACATCAAAATCAATCCCCAAATCAAAAAGTGGTGCTATCCGTAGAATCATTTTTTAAAACGGGGTAAAAATTACAACATTTTTCAAACATGGCCTTCAAAACTTAGTCAGTAGCTCAGAAAAACCTTAAAATCAACACCTAAAAACAAAAAAGATGTTTTTGATTTTTTTTTTCTTTTCAAAACGTTAAATTTTGAGATCATTTGAAATCGTATTTTTATCACTTGGTACCATTAATACCAAAACCTCAAAAACAACCATCAAATTGAAAAGTACTGCTACTAGTAGCACCCATTCTAAAATTGGGGTATTAAAATGCCACATTTTTATAATGTTGTAAAAGAACTCATCATTACTGTAAACAAAATCATAAAAGAAACCCTTACATGTTTACTTTTTAAATGTTATTATCAGACAAAGCACAAGGTAATACATAATGCCATGAAAATATCACAATATACTTTAAAAATTCAATGACACTTTTAATAATTTTGTCCTTTTAATAATAAAAAAGTAAATACAAGTTACATTGAATGAAACATAAATAATTTCTTAAAAGTATTGTTATATTGACCATATTCAAAACATATGAGCTAAGAAATTTTATTATATTATCCATAATAAAAAAACATATCATTCATAAAACATAACAAAAGATTCATAACTTCATGTAAGATCATATGTAAGTGCAATGTTCTTTTTTAGTTACCATACAAACATCATATGGATAAAAAATTCTTAAAATGTTCCATAGACTTATTTAGATTGACTCATGGTTTATGAAATACCATCAGATTCTACATTGTCTTTAGATGAATTTTTTGATGAAGATGTAGATGATCCATACTCTTCTCTATTGTTGATGAATGCACCATCTGAGTCTACATGCATGCCCAACATTTTAGATGTCAAATGCCTTTTTGATCTACGACTAGGTTCAACAGACTCCCATCTTGCATTTATTTCTTGCGGTAGCAACCTCTTGATAATCTTTGTTGTCTTGGAGCAAAGAGTTCATCTCTTTGTCAAATTGAAGTCATAAACAAGTATGTCAACATCGTCTAATTTTAAGAGGTTAGTGCGACGACAAGTTGTATTTTGACCCTTTATTTTTCTCTTTCTATTGACATGTTTCTCAACCACCATCTCTAGCTTGTACACGCCATTGAATGGGTGTGTACTTATTGCATACCAATGCACTTCAATTGCAACAACATCATCATTTTCTTTCTCAATCTTTATAACCTTTCCTATCCAGAATGGATAACCATGTGGATCCTCAATCCCTAAAACTGCAATCATGCTACCCTCCTTAATATCTTGTATTGAACCCCTATAAAGGTCTTCCATGGCTTCACGTTGTGCACGTGACCTTCGCGGACCAATATACATTTCTCTTTCCTCTGTTTGTGTAATCTCAGTAACACCTTGAAATTCTTGAACTTCAACAATGTTTGTTTCTTCATATTCGTTTGGCATATTTTGTGGCTAATGAAATGGAGTCCTCAACATTGTATCTTCATTTGTTGAGCTTGAAATTATGTCACTTTGACTATTGAAAAAAGACTCCCACCAAACACAATCAACAACATCAAATTACTCATGTGTATCCTTAATGGACTTTTTAATTTCTTCCAGGCATTCAGAATAATCTACATCTCTATTACACCTTCGTGCATTATGGATTTCAGCAACTGATTGTAAAAATAATAAATTTGATGCAAAAATTGGACGATCTGGAATGAACTTTAAAAATGATAAACCTGATGAAGGCCCCCATTCTGTAGTATTTGAATACTTCTTTCCCCATATAAGTGTTTTCCCATCAATTTTTTTTAAACAAAATTGATGTTGGAAGCTAATGTCATTACGTTGCTCAATACATTTTTCTTCACGATGTGATCCTTGAATAAATCTTCGCATGTCAATAGTTTCTTCTAATATATGAAAAGAAGGCTCTGGAATGTATGCTTTATTTAGTGTGCCCAACAAGAAGGAAACCAACTTTCACCTTTTGAAAGATTCCCATTTCAACAAGCATGCTTAGATATCCAAACACAATTTGATTTTTATTTTCACGACTAGTGTTGTCCAACTGTAGATAGAGAAATTGATGAAGAATTCTAGACCAACGAGTGAGCACATGATGAATTATGGTGATGGTCAGATTTGCATCATTATGAATATTTGGAGCTGTGAAGTAAACTCTTGGACACATTTTCCATTGAAAACCATACAACCAACCAAGTGAAACTGAATGAAATTCTCTTCCTGTAAATTTTTGGGTGTACGGACAAAATGTGGTAGAAGTGTTTTCTTCTGGTCCATGCCATCAATTATCATACCTAAATATTTGTTTGGAGCATCATAACACTTCTTTCAATGTTTGTACAACTTTTGTCTTTCACTTTATTGTTGATTCTGATGTTCTTGAAGTGCTTTGATTATGGAATCTGCACATGACATAAAATGGAAATATTGATCTTATGTTTTCATAGTTGATAACTATTCAATTTAAAAAATAAAAAATAGTAAATACATACCTATTTCAGCCCCTTCAGATTTATCTCTTCTTGATTTAAGAGTAGCACATATACTACAAATCCCCATCCTTGACTTCTTAGGAATACAAACATTGTTGAATTCTTTCTTCCATATTCTTGTAAAATATGCATATGTAATAAAATTACCCTTTCCTTCAACATCTTCAGCATATCCTTTGTACAAGTTGTATATTTCCCTCCTTGAAAAATTATCTGGAATATGTATTGTGTCTCTATCTGGCATACACTCTCCATGTTTGGAAAAGAAATCACACATCCATAACAATGCAGTGTTTGTGAATGGACCACTCTCTCGTCCATGATTACCTTTGAATAAAATGATGGATATTTTTCCAACCTTGTCTGGATTCTTGATAGAAGAAGATTACCAATTGAGTGAAGTTTTTTGAAAGCCTTTCTGCAAAGTAAAATATTCCCAATGCGATAATCATATACTATATTGGTGGATATCATGCACCCCATCAAATATGAATTTTGCATGCTCTTATTCATTGACAAATATGTCTTCCTTTTATTCAAGGCATACATGAAGTCCATGCTTTTCAACCAATTCTTTTGACAACATTCACTTGAAATCAATTCTTTTATGGAAATTGATTTAGTGAGAAATTATTTCCTAGACCTTGTATAACTAGAATTCTTTGGATCGATATAAAAAGGTCTAATCTTGGTCCTAGACACAATGTTTCTTTGCAATGTCTCCACTATTTCATCATCCTCACTATAAGGTTTTTCCTTATCACCACAAGGAGTATCAAGCAAAACATTGTCAGGAGACTGAACTAGAGAATGTCGATTTCCTTCATTTGTTGCAGGTGAATGTTTGAGAACATCATCATCAACATAATCATTTGGAGAAAAATAATCATCAACATTATGTCCACTATTGACATAATCATCTTCATTGCTTTCAAAATCCCCACTTGAGTGAAAATTTCCACCATCTTGCTTAGTGCCTT
>ML791769.1:990602-1012223 GCA_009831015.1 Picea engelmannii | reverse complement strand
CCCCCCCCCCCCCCCCCCCCCCGCGGCTAAGGCACAGTACCATGGGAATGTGCCTTATCCACGAGGGGGCTGGAGCGATGCCGGGCATCGCCCCAGCCCCCACGACCAAGCCTCGGGCGCACCCAGGGCTTGGTCATGGGGGCTAGGGCATTGCTGGTAAGAACATATAACATAGGGTTATATGTTATAACGTATAACCATATGTTATATGTCAAAACATATAACATATGGTTATATGTTATAACATATAACCATATGTTATATGTTATAACATATAACCATATGTTATATCCTATAACATATAACCATATGTTATATTAACATATGTTAAAACATATAACATATGGTTATATGTTTTAATATATAACAATATGTTATATGTTATATTGTTATATGTTAACATATAACACAACATATGTTACATATAGGTTAATTTAATTTTTGTTACATATAGGTTATATTTAATTTTTGTTACATATAGGTGAAAAACATTTAATCGTTTTTTAAATTAGTTTTTATAATCAATGTTATGTTTTTTAGTTGATTTTAATGTGAAAGATCTAATTTTTATTTTTTTATCTTAATATAAGAAAATGTTAGGAAAGAGATTATCTATCAATATATCTGGATCATGACCTGCAATAATGGCATCAAAAATGCAACTAGAACCTCCATCAATGTTAGGCAACAAAATGATAGATTAACACCTGAGCTATCAAAGGCAATGAAAAATGTTAGAGAGTGGAAATATGTGGAAGGTGAAAACAAACAAGAATATTCTTGGTTTGTTAAAGACAAACAAGGAAACTATGGAGAACATATATATTTGTAGTGTGCTGAATCAGAACATGTGCAAGGAAATTATCAGACACTTGGCTTGTTACGAGATATATGTTTGGTGCCAGCCACATATATTGTTTATGCACTTGTCAAATAAGGGAGAACTTATATCAAGTTTAGATATTGTTTCAAATTGAGCAATTATAACAAGAATGAATGTTTTTTCAGAATTATGTGCATCCATCGTTGATGACATTGATAAGGCAATGTAAGTTTTTTATTTCTATTTTTGTGTCGTTTATTATTTTTAGTATCATGCTAATGTTTTAATTTTATTTAACATGAAAATGTTATATTTTATTTTTACAGGATTTTTCTCAACGACTTTCACATATGTTAGTGGGGATTTACTCTACAAAGAATGATATCATTGGTGTCATAAACACGTTTTATATTGAAAATACACAAGAAGGAAGGAAAAAGAAACAGAAAGTAATGAAGGTTGAACCTGGAAGAGTAGACAGAGAAGAACATGAAAGAAGAAAGAAAAATACTCATTCTATAAATCCTAAAAAGGTTACATTTGAAAATGAGGAAACTCCAAATGAAGGTTTTGTTGAGATTGATCCCAATGAGGTTATCACTCCTTCTCGCAAAAAGAACAAACAAGATAAATGTAAAAAAATGATGGTTGATGATGAGTCTATTCCTATTGATTATGAAGAAATCGTTGATTTAAATGAAACACATTTAAAACATAAGAGGAAGAAAACAAATGTTGATAATGTTCAAGAAGCCATAGTTAGCTCAAAGTATTATAGTGAAAGTTCTAAAGGTAGCAGAGAAATAATAACACCGGGTGCTGATCTAGAGGATGGTATTATGAAAACAACACAAAATGCCATCTGAAATAGAATGAGGACGACAAACTTAGTTGATGATGGCCACACATTTCAGTTGATTGTGAAACAACTTTATAAACCCATAGAAGGGTAGGAAAATATCAAATTAGATAGCCACGTCACTTGCATATTCACGATTTGAAAGCATTGATTAGATACAATCCATATGCACATGTGGTTGACTACCTAGTTCTGGTTGACCCAATGGAAGTTCCTACGAGGGAATAATTTGATAGATCAAAATGTTTTGACTACAAATATTATGTGATTGGAGGAAATCATTTTGCAGAGGCTAGAAGAGAATTAATGCAAGAATATCCCAATAATCCTCTTTTTGAGACAGTCAAATGCATAATTTATGTTGGTTTGATAGATTCAGAAAAAAAAGTTACTAGCATGGGATCATAACACAAACAATGAGTATAGAATGTTTATGACTTGCATTCAAAGGGTGAGATTTATCCACAATGAATTTTCTGAAATATGCCACGAGGAGAGATCAAATGTTGATGTTAAGTTTCAGAAGCAATGTTGCATGGAAATAGGATTCCCACTTGATGATGAAAATACAAAAGAAAAATATCTCAAGGGAAGTGATATATTTAGATCTATGGATAACTATTTTCAATTGGGATTTGATAGAGGAGATATTCACCCTATGGGAAAATGTTGGTATAAAGAATCAAAGAGTTAAGAAGGATAAACCATTGATATGTGGCACACGTAAGACAAGTCCTGACATAAAACATCTTCCTGATGATATGACTATAACACCTTGGATATCAATACAAGGAGTGAATGATGATAAACTTATCATAAGTATATTATCACGTGTTAGGTTGGGAGAATTGTCAATGGAAGAAATGTGTGATGAATTTAAAAAGTAAGTATGTTGAGTTATTTTTATTTATGTTAGGACAAGATAATTAATTTTTTCAGCTTAATATCAGTTTAACATTATTTTTGTTTTATTTAGTCACAAGGTGTATATGAAAATACAAGAGGATCTCTTCCTTTATGTGTAACGTTATGTTGTAGAATTTATGACTTGACTGACTTATCTTGTGGGAGTTGGGATACCCAGCTCGGTGAGGAGTGGTAGATCGACCTTGCGAGGCGAATTGGGAGCTAGTTGCTCTCTGGTTTAGTGTGTGTGGCCCCTTTGTGGATCGGGGGGATAAGGGGGGAGGAGAGTACCCCTAGCGTTGGCTGGGAGGTACCGGTGAAGTCTCATCGGTTGTCAAGAGGGAGCTGCATAGAGTGCTCGGGACAACGACTCATAGTTGTCACCTTGGGCTACGATACACATGCTTTTATTTTGCATGGTAGATCCTTATTGATCTTACGCTTCCATTTCTATACTTTTAATTGTGTAAAGAAAGTGTTTACTTAGCATTTTAATCGAGAACTTAAATTCGCCATAGCCTTAAGCTCGTTGCTTGAATTCATTCCCTTAGCAATCGATCCCTGAATGTTGTGACTGTCCTGTTGGTTTTGTTGATTTATGGTGAAGAATTTTTTCTTTATACTTTGTCCTCATCCCTAGATCATCAGTCCATGCCTGAGAATTCGGCCAGGAGCCGGATCGGCGGTCATCGCTTCAGTGTTAATAGACCTATAGATCCTAATGCTCCACTTTTCTGTTCGTGGATGATGAGCAAAGGATGTGTTACCCGGCCATCTACCCCGGTTGATTGTTCCTAGTTGAGTGATTGTCTTGCGCCTTGTTGTGATTGATTACCTCTGCGATTGTTTATCCTTTCCCTTAGAGAACCTCTTATGATCCTCTATGTTTGATATCTACATTGATACTTTTCCTGGTGAATTTACTGTGTGGTTTCTTTTTATACTTCTGGTCTGCCAATTAACTCGGTGATTTATTACTTTTGATGACAAAGATTACTCTGCCTTTGGCCCATCGCCCGCAAGTTTCAATGATGCTCTTAAATTGATCAGTTTGACTGTGTAAATGTCGACAACGATTTACCTTTAAAAACACTTTATCATTGATAATCTCTGCCTTTTATAATTTCTACGCTTGATTGATCATCCTTTCCCTTTGTCTATGTTTGACTTCATACCTCCGTTTTTAATATCGTGACAACAATTTTATTCTGTGCGTTTTTGGGTAGCGATTTGATTGTTGTATGATAGAGTGTTTATTTCTATAGATGACAGTTTATTATTCTCTATGTATTACAACGATTTTAGACATAGTAGACTGTGAATTTACACCTTATCAGTCTGCTAATTTACCATTCATGGACTGTGAACTATTACATTTATTAAACCAACAATTTTCCATTTATAATGACAGTCATTGTAATAACAACAATATTCAAGACAACAAACTAATATTGTCGATAGAAATTCTATTGACAACGAAATTAGATACATGTGCAATGATACTAGACATTTAATAAATGATAGCAATAAGATTGACTGCATTTTTTTTACCCATTTCGTTTTCCCAATTCGGTATTGCCAAATTCGTTTTCACCGTTCACCCTTACCCATTTCGTTTTGCCAATTCGGTATTGCGAAATTCGTTTTTACCATTCGCCCTTTACCCATTTCGTTTTGCCAATTCGGTATTGCCAAATTCATTTTACAATTCACCCTTTAACCATTGTGTTTTTCCTATTCGATCTTTCCAAATTTGCTTTTACCATTGGCCCTTTACCCATTTCATTTTGCCAATTCGGTATTGCCAAATTCGTTTTACCATTCACCCTTTACCCATTTCGTTTTGCCTATTCGGTTTTGCCAAATTCATTTTTACCATTGGCCCTTTTCCCATTTCGTTTTGCCAATTCGGTATTGCCAAATTCGTTTTACCATTCGCCCTTTACCCAATTCGTTTTGCCAATCCAGTTTTGCCCGATTAGTTTTACCTAGAAATGTGATTAGACAGCTTTGAATTTGTATCTTAATATTAGACAGATGGTGTTGAATATACATATCTAATAGACAATTGTTATTTGCTTATTGTTGTGTATGACAACAAGTTACACCTAGATGGATAACAAATTTATATATCCGCGTTTTATTTTTATGACAACAATTAATACCTACGTTATTATATCTCAACCATTATATATCTAATTTACCATGTATCTGGATTAGATATCTACGTTTTTGTGACCACGATTATATATCAGCGTTATTACATAACTGAGTTACCATGTATCAACCATTACATATCTGCGTTTTCACAAGACAACGATTAATACTGTGGATTGCCACATCATGATAGCGTTTAATATAGTTGACAACTTACACATATTGACCGCATTTTTAATAGTTGATGACAGCCAAGATAGTTGACAATGAATTTATATAATTTATTAATGCATTATATCCCTGTATATATCCCTTGTGATATTATAATTGCCATACCCTTAACGTTTATATATTGTGGCATCGTTTATATATTGTACAACGCTTTTATATTGATATTGATATGTTAGACAACCCTTCATATTATGACAATGATGATCTAGTAGACAACAATTTTACATAATGTTTCAGTTTAAAAGATAGCATTTTCAGTTTAAGAAAAAGGGGGAGTTTTATATTGTTTTAAAAGGCAGGTTCCTATTTGTTTGAGTTGAAAGATAATGAATTTCTCCTCAGGAAATTACTCATCCGATATTAGAGTTGGAAAATAGTTACACTAAGCTAATTGTTTTGATAATGATTATTTTAAGGTGTACAGAGTGAAGTATGTTTCAATAGAATTCGTTACGCAAAGAATTTAATGTGTCATATGAATGTTATAGTCGTCAGGTTTCCTCACGTCTTGCTGACCTATCGATTTGGTACTACGGTTAGTCGTCATGTGTTTATCTAGTTTATTCGGTCTCGTAGTGTGTTAAACTTTCTTGGGTTATTGGTCTAGATGTGTCGTTTTGCGCCTTGATTACTGTCATGGATATCACCTCGTGACAGCATGATTCCTAATGAGGAGATCATCACGCGGCCCAACAGACAAAGGCAAATGATAACCTAGCCGGAGTCTGTGCTTCCTAATGTGGGCATTGTTCGTTGCAATTGATGTTGGCACTTGGTTGCAATGCCTTAACGTGTTTTGGTTTTGCGCGACGTAGAGGTTTCTTGTTACCGGTTGTCGAGTTCGTTGTGTCGGGATGATGGATGTTTTCCTTTATCTTGTAGGAATTGTCATGTTTGTGTCGGGTGGGTAGTTGTTTCTATTTATTGATTTACACATGTTTTGGCCAATTTCTCTTATGCTAGTGCGTGGAGTCGTAGTTGTCTGTCGCTCGATCTGCGTTCTTGTGTTCGTCGTCATGTTGTGTGGTTCAACTATTTGTTGTCGCTACCTTCCTGCCTAAAACAAAAAAAAAAATTGGCACTTTTTGCTTTGCTTGCAGTCATAACGCTTGGGGTCCCTACATATGGTATCAGAGAGTGTTCAACCCTACGACTGTGAATCGCCAGGCTTTCCACTGCACTAAACCCTTGAGTTTTAAACTAGTGCTAATTAAAACCTGAACGTATGCATGCAGTGATCTTGATTAGAGGATTCCATAGAGGTTCGTGGCATGGTGTCGTGGAAGGAGGTGCAACGCCTCCAGAGGTGCCCGCAGCTTCGGAGTCTAACCCCCAAGGGGGAAGAAGAAGTCCTTGGGCTGGAGTCGATTTTTTTAAGGGATGATGATGGTCTGACAAGGTTGTTCTAGAGAATTTCAAAGGCCTTGATTCACCATAAGTACTAAGATGAAGCTAGGGCACCTATACCCCTAAGGGTCCACAGCGCGCCCAGCCAGTACCGTAGTATTCACTGCGAACTCGAGAAGGTCAATTTTCCTGAGTTCTTTGGTGACCCTGATGGCGCAGCCACTGAGGCACGGTTGGAGAATATGGTGATGTGCTTTGTGCTTCGCGATTATACTTCCAACATGAAGGTTTGCATGGCGATATTCAACTGAAGGGGATCTCTCTTCTATGATGGAAGACACTCCTGCCACAATTGAACATGGTCGTCGTGGGAACTATTCGAGGAACGGTTCCAGGAGAGGTATCTTTCTGAGGAATTCATTGAGCATCAACTCATTGAGTTCAACGCCTTGTGACAGGGCGTCCGTACGGTGCCCCAGTATAAGGTCTATTTTTGGAGTTGCTTTGTTATGCTTCGTACCAAATTACAAAGAAACTTAAAGTCAACAAGTTCGTGTTGGGCCTTAATGTTAGGATACAACTTCTACTTCGGGTACTAGGATTATCGGACCGAAGAAAGTGTGTTGGATTGTGGGGAGCCACATTACCAACGTTACTACCCAAAGGAGGGGACTGGAGCATCTAGATCAGTCGGACCCACTATCGTGGGAGATTTGGGCAAGGCCCATCGGATTCATGAAATGGTGAATAACCGCCAGGAAGAGCACTAGTCGACTGTGCTCGAGACGTCACGTACCATCTCTGACCAGACCCTTAGTATTTTGATAGATCCTCGTGCTACCGAGAGTTTCATTTCTTGTGCAGCGCTAAAGAGGATTAAGGTAAAGTCAATCGAGCAAGATGCGTTTAGCTTTGTAGAGATGGATTCGGGAGCCAAACAGAAGGTTGGAGGAAAGGTTATGGGTTGTACCCTTAACCTGGGAGAGTTTGTCACTAGGGAAAACATGTACGCCATGATCTTAGGATCTTATGACATTGTGATCGGTATGAACTGGTTGGAAGCGCATGAAGCGATACTCAACTGTAAGACGAAGCGGTTGAGCTTGGTCGATGATGAGGGACAGAGACGCGTGATTGTAGGTCAGAACCAAGGAGCTTCTCTGAGGTTTATCTCTTCCTTGAAGTTATGGAAGAACATGTGCAAGGGATGTAAGCGTTATGCGATCCTTGCGTTCAACGAGAAGGGAGTATCAGAAGGTCTAGAACACCTTCTTATGGTGAGAGAGTTTACAGACGTATTCCCGGAGGAGTTACCTAGGATGCCACCAAAGAGGGAATTGGAATTTACCATAGACCTAAAACTGAGGACTGAACCAATAGAAAGAACGCCTTATCATAAGTCGACCCCGAAGTTACAAGAGTTGAGAATGCAACTGAAGGAGTTGTTGGACCTGGGACTTATACGTCCGAGTGTGTCACCATGGGGTGCACCTGTTATTTTCATACGAAAGAAGGATGGGTCGTGGAGACTCTGCATTGAATACCATCAATTGAACAAGGAAACGATCAAGAATCAGTATCCTTTGTCAAGGATTGATAATCTATTCGATCAGATGAAGGGTGCGACCGTGTTTTTCAAGATCGACTTGAGATATGTTGATTAAGGTTGGTTGTCATTGATGTCAACCCTTGAAGAAAGCTTCGTAGCACAAAATTTTGGGTAATGGACCCAAGATTTTTTTATGTAAATATGACTCATTATTGTTTTGTCATGGTTGATAAGAAGTAAATATGGATGAACTCCAAAGTGGTCCCCTTATGGTAAAATCCCTCATGGGGAGACACTTTGTGGAGTAAGAGAACCCATGCTTAATTGTGGAATAATGAGATGAAGGACAGTGAATTGGTTAGGGAAACTATCCTATATGGATATTTCTTTTCATTCCATTTTCGTTGGTATGTAGAACGTCACATAACTCCTCATTGTTAAAGAGTTATGACCATGTGAAGTTGGAGAACCCAGGTTTAGGTAATGGACCCAAGTTTGCTTGATGGATAACGGTATGATTTTTGATATATTTCAAGGTAATATTATTCTATATGGATAGTACATGTCATTCCATTTCTGGTGGTATGTGGAATGTCACATAACTCCTCACGGTTTGAGATTTATGGCCTTACAAAGTTGGAGGACCCTCATATGTCATCTAGAAGCCCCAAAAGGTCAAAGTAGTCAAAGTGGTTTAAGAGATTTTAAAAGGTAAATAATGAAGTGAAGTGATGAGTGTATTATAATTCAAAGTGAATACAACATAAATTATTTCAATAATAAATATAATGGATAAATTAGAAGTGGGTTAACCCTAAAATAAGGAAAATGGGCCAAGTGACCTAGACGATGTTTTTAAGGAAGCTACTTGGAGAGTATAAATAAGATGCAAGGCTCTCTCATTTTAAACACACTTGAGAATATTGAATATATATATAGGTGTTTGAGGTAACCAAGGATATATAAGCCGAATTTATGAGGGAAGGTGAAGAAAAGAAGACCAAAATGCAAGGATGGATAAATTCTTTTGATGGTGCTTTCTAAGGTATGTTATTTACAGGTCATCTCACCATTTTCGCTATAACTTTTTTTCTATAATGATTCAAACCGTGAAATTGCTATGCCATTAAGAAAACATACCCAAGTATCTGTGGTAAACTATTCAGCTTGTGGGTTTTTATATTTTGGGATTTACACTCCATGGAAAATAGGGTTTGTGGCTAGTCCTGAAACTAGTCAAAAACAGGTGTTTCGGGTAAAAACGTCATAACTTATTCATAACAGATACAAATTAAGTGAGACCAAATGTGTTGGTTAGGGTACTTCCAATGAATGTAATTCTTCAAGACATATAAGAAAAATCATTCCGTGGTTTTCTCCGGATTTGGGTTTCCACGTAAAACACTGGTGTACTGTGCATGTGTGTGATTGTTTATTTCTTTCTACTCATTATTGGATAATAATTCTACACTGATATAACATTTGAAGAAAAAGGATTATAATTATGCTATTATTGATTCACCTCCCCTCTCAGTAATCCAAAAAGATTAGGGTATCACCAGTTACAGATCAAGGAGGATGGCATCCCTAAGACTGCTTAAGACGAGGTTTGGACATTATGAGTTTATTGTTTTACCGTTTGGACTGACAAACGCCCCAGGGGTATTTATGAGTTGATGAACAGGGTGTTCCGCGAGTACTTGGACAAGTTCGTCCAAGTATTCATTGATGATATTTTGATTTACTCTCGTACGTTGGAGGAGTATGAAGAGCACTTACGCTTGGTACTACAGTGTCTGCGAGAGCACAAATTGTATGGGAAATTTTCCAAATGCTCATTTTCTCAATCAAGGATTCACCACTTAGGGCATGTCATCTCCGATGAAGGTATCATCATGGATCCAACAAGGTTGAGGCTATTATGGAATGGCCTTCGCCGACGAATGTCCTGGAAGTGTGTAACTTCATGGGTCTAGCAGGATACTATCGACGATTCATTGAGGGATTTTCGAAGATAGTAAATCCGATCACGGAATTGTAGAAGAAGAAAAAGAGGTTTGTTTGAACCGAGAAATGTGCGATAGTAGTTCAGAGGCTCAAGGATTTTTTGACGAAACCCATACTAAAGGTCCATGACATGGATGCGGACTTCTTTGTATGCACTAATGCATCCAAGGAAGGCTTAGGCGGAGTCTTGATGCAAGACGGTCGAGTGATCACTTATATATCGAGGAAACTGAGAAGGCATAAGGAGAACTATGTGAATCACGATTTAGAGTTGTTAGCTATTGTATATTCCTTGAAGGTTTGGAGACACTACCTTGTCGGACGAAAATTTGAACTAAAGACGGACCACTGTGGACTACAACACATCTTTATGCAAAGTGACCTGAACGCGCGACAACGGTGTTGGTCACAATTTCCTAGTGAGTACGACTTAGAGATTACTTACATAAAGGGAACAGTGAACCGAGTGGAAAATGCATTGAGTCGGAGACCACCCATATTGTTAGTGTTGCCTCTTCAGACGAATCTACGTGAAAAGATTATAACTTTACAACACGACGATGACTGGTACAAAGAGGTCAAGGATTTTATCAGACAAAACACAATGATGGTACCAAGATTGAAGGATTTACATTGGACGACGATGGACTACTGAGATTTAAAAGTTGAATTTACGTACCACTAAACGATGAGTTGAGGAGTTTGATCCTAAACGAGGCTCACAGAGTGGAGTACATGGCTCAGTCGGGAATCATGAAGATGAGGGCAGACCTTAAACCCTTATTCTTTTGGAAAGGAATGAAGGCAGACATAGTCAACTGTGTGGACATATGTCTAGAATGTCAGCAGGTAAAGGCTGAACATAGACATCCAACATGATTACTACAACCACACGATATTACGGAATCGAAATGGGAGGTTATTTCGATGAATTCCATTGTTGGATTGCCACTGATGACAAGGAGACACGACTCGATTTTTTTGGTAGTCGACACTCTAATGAAGAGTGTTCATTTTATTTCGGTGCATACGATGAATCAGGCACCTGACATAGCTATATTTTTCATCAGTGAGATTGTGAGGCTACATGGCGTGCCTGAGAGGAATATATCTGATCAAGGATCGGTGTTTACTGGACGATTTGGACTAGTTTCCAAGAGGCCTTGGGAACCAAACTTAAATTTAGTACTTCATATTAGCCGGAGACAGACGGGCAAACCGAACGAACAAACCAAGCCCTGTAGGAAATGTTGCGTATGTACGTGATGGACCAATAGAAGCGTTGGGAAGAATGCATGCCACTAGTAGAATTCTCTTATAACCACAGTTACCAAATCACCATTAAGATGGCACCTTTCGAGTTTCATTATGGGCGACCGTGTCAGACGCCTTTGAGTTGGGATCATCTTGAGGATAGGGTCCTAGTGAGACCAGAAGCGATCCAAGGAAATGGAAGATTGAATGCAAACTATAAGACAAGGGATCAAGGAAGCGCAGGATCGACATCAGAGTTATGTCGATGCACTTCTTGTTGACCGTAGTTACGATGTGGCGATCGACTATTTTTGCAGCTGAAACCACATAAGAGTGCGATCAAGTTTGGAAAAGGGGCTAAACTATCTCCTAGGTTTGTGGGATCCTACAAGATTGTGGAAAGGAGAGGCACATGGTCTATTGACTAGCCTTGCCTGATTCTTGAGGCATATTCACTATGTCTTTCACGTCTCTGTTTGATACATTATGATTAGTGATCCTACACATGTTTTGACTTGAGCACCTTGCGAGTGTCGGATGAGAGCGCACTCACGGCTGAGCCGATCCACATCCTATATCATCGCATTCGACAGATATAGCATCGAACAATAGAGTAGGTCAAGGTACAATGGGACAACTATGGTCCACACTCGGCGACCTAGGAGGACACATATGATTTGCACCAACAGTTTCCATTTTTGTTTGATAGATAGACTTATGACACTGTGATACACCTTATTTCAGCACATATATACTGTGAAACTTCAGGACAAAGTTTATACCAAGAGGAGGTGTATGTAACATCCTGCTCTTGCGGGCATTGAGAGAACTTATTCTTTGAGGACACTTGCTTGCAAGTTATCCGGATTATTGTACTATTAGTCGTTGATTATATGTTATTTTGTTGTATTGACTTAGACAAGTGCTATTGATTTGGTTCTCCTGAGTGTGTAGGATTTGGACCTCGAGGATGCAGAGGCATCGATGAAACCCTTGGATTCTGAATCGAGTCAAGGAGTGGACTATTGGGGTTTGATTGTTGTATATATGACATATGTGCATATGATTAGATGTTATGATTATGGATGCTATTTCTAACATGATTCGTTGAGGATGCAGGTTGATGATAGCTTTCCGACCAGACTCACATGTGGAGTAGAGGGGTCATGCACGAATACTAGAGACATTGAGGGAGAGGTGTGGAAAGCATCCCTGCCACAGCCTACTAGCACTCTCGTCATGGCTCGAACTGTAGGTTAACGATTACCTAGTTTGAGAAGACCCACGATGTCGTGAGGGAAGACTGCGACAGTCACTCATAATGATTCTAAGGGGCGCACAATAAGGCCAGGGCCTTATTCCTTAAAGGCCCTTAGTCTCCCACAAGATCACCTGGCGGAGTATTGATTCCAGGGGTTTTTGATGTCTACCAAGTCAGTCAAGAGGCGAGTGGCACCCTTGGAGCACGTAGTGTGTCTTGAAGGGAACATCGCGCAAGGGAAACAGAATGAGGAGAGTGGCACCCTTGGAGCACGTAGTGAGTCCTAAAGGACATGTCGCACAAGGGAAACAGAATGAGACAAGTGGCACCCTTGGAGCACCTAGTGCGTCCTGAAGGGCACGTAACATTGCTAAATAATAAATGAATAAATCTATATGGCCTTAGAATGAATGATGTGACGAGAAAGTTTTAAAAACAATTTTTCCCTAATTAAAATGTCGCCTACCCTCGGAAATTAAAATCTAGGCCTAAAGTAATACTAGTGGTAAAAAAATAAAAATAATAATAATCATCTTTAAACATGTGACAAAAGGGGGTAAGAAACTCGATTAAATTATTAAAATCAAATCACTTGGGGGGATTAAATTTTTAAAAGGGGGGGAATTGATTGTTTTGTTACATATGCTAATTAAATTTATTAATTAAAAAGAAAAGGGGAAAAGGGTTATTTCCTACACTTGCTAATTTGAGTTTTAGATAAAAAGGGAAAGAGGGAAATTTAAAGAAATTAGGAAACTAAGGGAAAAAGGGGGAAACATAAAGAGAAAGGGAAACATAAGGAAAAAGCAGAATCACTAACTTAGTAAGGTATCTTTCCATTAAGAACTTTCTAAATTGAACTTAACTAGTAATTAGTAAGGGGGTAAGTCATTAAAATGTATAAGGGAATATGAGGACACCTAGGAGAGATTCTAGGAATGCTTTTAGGTGGGTGAGGGAAATAGGAGTAATTAAATAACTAATGACATTAATTTCTGGTGCAACGAAGGGGATGGGTGACACATGTACGGGGAGGATTTTTCTAAATTAAATTTTTGAACAATAAATTAAATGGGAAATGGGGAAAGAAAATGACTTAGAAATTCTATATAAAGGAGGGAGGAGGAGGAGGATGGATCTCTTCCTTTATGTGTAACGTTATGATGTAGAATTTTTGACTTGACTGACTTATATTGTGCGAGTTGGGATACCCAACTCGGTAAGGAGTGGTAGCTCGACCTTGCGAGGCGAGCTAGGAGCTAGTTGTTTTTTGGTTTAGTGTGCATGGCCCCTTTGTGGCTCAGGTGGCTAAGGGGGAAGGAGAGTACCTTTAGCGTTGGCTGGGAGGTACTAGTGAAGTCTCATCGATCAACAAGTAGGAGTTGCACGGAGCGCGCGTGACAATGACTCGCAGCTGTCACCTTGGGCTACGGTACGCATGCTTTTATTTTTCATGGTAGATTCTTATTGATCCTATGCTTCCATTTATGTACTTTTAATTGTGTAAAGAAAGTTTTTACTTAGCATTTTAATTGGGAACTTAAATTCACCATAGCCTTAATCTCGTTGCTTGAATTGATTCCCTTGGCAATCGATACCTGAATGTTGTGATTGTCCTGTTGGTTTTGTTGATTTATGGTGAATATTGTGTGCTTTATACTTCATCATCATCCCTATATCATCAGCCCAAGCCTGAGCAGTCAGCCAGGAGTTGAATCAACGTTCATCACTTCAGTGTTAATAGACCTATAGATCCTAATGCCCTTCTTTTCTTTGCATGGATGATTAGCGAAGGATGTGTTGCCCAACCGTCTACCCTGGTTGATTGTTCTTGGTTGAGTGATTGTCTTGCACCTTGTTGCAATTGATTACCTTTGCGATTGTTTATCCTTTCCCTCAGTGAACCGCTTATGATCCTCTACGTTTGATCTCTATGTTAATACTTTTTCTGGCGAATTTACTGTGTGGTTTCTTTTTATACTTCTGGTCTGCCAATTAACTCGGTGATTTATTACTTTTGATGACAAAGTTTACTCTGCCTTTGGCCCATCTCCCGCAAGTTTCAATGCTTCTCTTAAATCGATCAGATCAACTATGTAAATGTCGACATCGATTTACCTTTGACAATGCTTTATCATTGATAATCTCTGCCTTTTATAATTTATGCGCTTGATTGATCATCCCTGGCCTTTGTCTGTGTTTGACTTCATACCTGTGTTTTTAACATTGTGACAACAATTTTATTCCCTGTGTTTTTGGGTAGCGATTTGGTTGTTGTATGACATAGTGTTTATTTCTATAGATGACAGTTTATTATTCTCTATGTATTACAATGATTTTAGACATAGTAGATTGCGAATTTACACCTTATCAGTTTGCTAATTTACCATTCATGCACTGAGAACTATTACATTTATTAAACCATCAATTTTACATTTATTATGACATCCATTGTAATAACAACAACATTTTGGACAACGAACTAATATTGTCAATAGAAATTATATTGATAGCAAAATTAGATGCATGGTGTAGCAATATGAGGCATTTAATAAATAATAGAAATAAGATTGACTACGGGTTTTTTTTTACCCGTTTCGTTTTGCCAATTCAGTATTGCCAAATTCATTTTTACCATTCGCCCTTACCCATTTCGTTTTTCCAATTCGATATTTCCAAATTCGTTTTTACCATTCGCCCTTTACCCATTTCGTTTTGCCAATTCAGTATTGCCAAATTCATTTTACCATTCACCCTTTACCCATTTCGTTTTTCCTATTCGTTTTTACCATAGGCCCTTTACCGATTTCATTTTGTCAATTTGGTATTGCCAAATTCATTTTACCATTCACCCTTTACCCATTTCCTTTTGCCTATTTGGTTTTGCCAACAAAAAAAATTACCATTGGCCCTTTACCCATTTCATTTTTCCAATTCGGTATTGCCAAATTCATTTTACCATTCGCCCTTTACCCAATTCATTTTTCCAATCCAATTTTACCCGATTAGTTTCACCCAGAAATGTGATTAGACAACTTTGAATTTGTATCTTAATATTGGATAGACAATGTTGAATATACATATCTAATAGACAATTGTTATTTGCTTATTGTTGTGTATGACAGTGAGTTACACCTAGATGGATATCAAATTTATATATCTGTGTTTTATTTTATGACAACAATTAATACCTACCTTATTATATCTCAGCCATTATATATCTAATTTACCATGTATCTGGATTATATATCTACTTTTTTGTGACCACGATTATATATCAGCGTTATTACATAATTGAGTTACCATGTATCAACCATTATATATCTGCATTTTCACATGACAACGATTAATACAGTGGATTGCCACATCATGATAGCGTTTAATATAGTTGACAACTTACACATATTGACCGCGTTTTTAATAGTTGATGACAACCAAGATAGTTGACAACGAATTTATATAATTTAATGAATGCATTATATCCCTGTATATATCCCTTGCGATATTATGATTTCCATATCCTTATCATTTATATATTGTGACATTGTTTATATGTTGTACCACGCTTTTATATTGATATTGATATGTTAGACAGCCCTTCATATGATGACAACTATGATCTAGTGGACATCAATTTTATATAATGTTTCAGTTTAAAAGATAGCATTTTCATTTTAGGAAAAAGGGGGGGGTTTATATTGTTTTAAAAGGCACATTCCTATTTGTTTAAGTTGAAAGATAACGAATTTCTCCTTAGGAAATTATTCATCCGATATTGGAGTTGGAAAACAGTTACACTAAGCTAATTGTTTTGATAATGATTATTTTAAGGTGTACAGAGAGATGTATGTTGCAATAGAATTCGTTACGCAAAGAATTTAATGTGTCGTATGAATGTTATAGTCGTCGTGTTTCCTCACGTCTTGTTGACCTATCAATTGGGTGCTAGGGTTAGTCTTCATGTGTTTATCTAGTTTATTCAGTCTCCTAGCGCATTAAACTTTCTCAGGTTAGTGGTATATATGTGTCGTTTCACGCCTTGATTACTGTCATGCCTATCGCCTGGTGACGGAATCATTCCTAATGAGGGGATCATCGCACGCCCCAACAGACAGAGATGAATGATAACCTGGTCGGAGCCTGTGCTTCTCGATGTGGGCGTTGTTCGTTGTAATTGATGTTGGCACTTGGTTGTAACGCCTTAACACATTTTTGTTTTTTGCGTCGTAGAGGTTTCTAGTTATTGGTCGTCGAGGTTGTTGTGTCGGGATGATGGATGTTGTCCTTTATCTTGTAGGCATTGTCATGTTTGTGTCGGGCGGGTAGTCATTTCTATCTGTTGATTTACGCATGTTTTACCCAATTTCTCTTGTGCTAGTGAGTGGAGTCGTAGTTGTCTGTTGCCTGATTTGTGCGCTTGTGTTCGTCGTCATGTTGTGTGGTTCAACTGTTTGTCATCGTTTCCTTCCTACCTAAAAAAAAAAAAATTGGCACTTTCTGCTTTGCTTGGGGTCATTGCATATGGTATCAGAGCGGGTTCAACCCTGCGACTGTGAATCGCCAGGATTTCCACTGCAGTGAACCCTTTAGTTTTAACCTAGCATTAATTAAAACCTGAACATATCCATGCGGTGATCTCCCTTAGAGGACGCCACAGAGGTTCGTGGCGTGGTGTCGTGGAAGGAGGTGCGACGTCTCTAGAGGTGCCCGCACCTTCGGAGTCTCACCCCCAAAGGGGAAGAAGAAGTTCTTGGGCTGGAGTCGATTGTTGTAAGGGATGATGATGGTTTGACAAGGTCCTTTTAGAGAATGTCAAAGGCCTTGATCCACCATCTGTACTGAGATGAGGCTAGGGTGTCTGTACCCCTGAGGGTCAACATCGTGCCCAAACAGTACCGTAGTATTCATGGCGAACTTGCGAAGGTCAATTTTCCCGAGTTCTTTGGTGACCCGGACGATGCAGCCGCCGAGGCATGGTTGGAGAATATGGTGATGTGCTTTGCGTTTCGCGATTATACTTCCAACATGAAGGTCCACATGGTGGTATTCAACTGAAAGGGAGATCTCTTCTATGATGGAAGACGCTCCTGCCGTAATTGAACATGGTCGTCGTGGGAACTGTTCGAGGAATGGTTCCAGGAGAGGTATCTTTCTGAGGAATTCGTTGAGCGTCAGCTCAATGAGTTCAACGCCTTGCGACAGGGTGGTTGTACGGTGCCCCAATACAAGGTCTGTTTTTGGAGTTGCTTCGGTATGCTCCGTACCAAATTACAATGAAACTTAAGGTCAACAAGTTCATGTTGGGACTTAATGTTAGGATACAGCTTCTACTTTGGGTACCAAGATTATCGGACCGAAGAAAGTGTGTTGGATTGTGGGGAGCCACATTACAAGCTTTACTGCCCAAAGGAGAGGACTGGAGCATCTGGATCAGTCGGACCCACTACCGTGGGATATTTGGGCAAGGCCCATTGGATTCATGTAGCGGTGAATAACGACCAAGTAGAGCACCAGTCAACTATGCTCGAGACATCAGGTACCATCTCTGACTAGGCCCTTAGTATTTTGATAGATCCCGGTGCTACCGGGAGTTTCATTTCTGGTGCAGTGCTAAAGAGGATTAACGTAAAGGAAGTTGAATAAGATGAGTTTAGCTTTGTAGAGATGGCTTCGGGAGCCAAACAGAAGGTTGGAGGAAAGGTTACGGGTTGTACCCTTAACCTGGGAGAGTTTGTCACCAGGGCTAACCTGTACGCCACGATCTTAGGATCTTATGAAATCATGATCGGTATGAACTGGTTGGAAGTGCATGAGGCAACACTCAACTATAAGACAAAACGGTTGATCTTGGTCGATGATGAGGGACAGAGACACGTGATTGTAGGTCGGAACCAAGGAGCTTTCCTGAGGTTTATCTCTAGCTTGAAGATATGGAAGAGCATGTGCAAGGGATGTAAGCTTTATGTGATCCTTGTGTTGAAAGAGAAGGGAGTAGCAGAAGGTCTAGAACACCTTCTTGTGGTAAGAGAGTTTTCGGACGTCTTCTCGGAGGAGTTACCTGGGATGTCGCTAGAGAGGGAATTGGAATTTACCATAGACCTAAAACCGGGGACTAAATCGATAACAAGAACTCCTTATCAGATGTCAACCCCTGAGTTACAGGAGTCGAGAATGCAACCGAAGAAGTTGTTGGACCTGGGACTTATACATCTGAGTATGTCACCGTGGGGTGCAACTGTTATTTTCATACGAAAGAAGGATGGGTCGTGGAGACTCTGCATTGACTACCGTCAATTGAATAAGGCAACGATAAAGAATCAGTATCTATTTCCAAGGATTGATGATCTGTTCGATCAGATGAAGGGTGAGACAGTGTTTTTCAAGATCGACTTGAGATCAGGGTATCACCAGTTATGGATCAAGGAGGATGACATCCCTAAGACTGCTTAAGATGAGGTTTCAACATTATGATTTTATTGTTTTACCGTTTGGACTAACAAATGCCCCAGGGGTATTTATGAGTTGATGAACGGGGTGTTCCGCGAGTACTTGAACAAGGTCGTCCAAGTATTCATTGATGATATTTTGATTTACTCTCGTACGATGGAGGAGCATGATGAGCACTTGCGCTTGGTACTACAGTGTCTGCGAGAGCACAAAGTGCATGGGAAATTTTCCAAATGCTTATTTTCTCAATCGAGGATTCACTACTTAGGGCATGTCATCTCCGACGAAGGTATCGTCGTGGATCTAGAAAGGTCGAGGCTATTATGGAATGGCCTGCGTCGATGAATGTCCCGAAAGTGCGTAGCTTCATGGGTCTAGCAGGATACTATCGACGGTTTGTCAAGGGATTTTCAAAGATAGCAAATCAGATCACGAAATTGCAGAAGAAGAACAAGAGGTTTGTTTGGACCAAGAAATACACAGTAAAAGTTCAAAGGCTCAAGGAGCTATTGACAACAACACCCATACTAAAGGTCATTGACATGAACACGGACTTCTTGGTATGCACTGAGGCATCCAAGGAAGGCTTAGGCAGAGTCTTTATGCAAGACGATTGAGTAATCGCTTACATCTCGAGGAAACTAAGAAGTCATGAGGAGAACTATGCGATGCATGATTTATAGTTGTTAGCCATTGTATATGCCTTGAAGGTCTAGAGACACTGCCTTGTTGGACGAAAATTTTAACTAAAGACAGACCATTGTGGACTACATCACATCTTTACGCAAAGCGACCTAAACACACGACAACACCGTTGGTCGGAATTGCTTAGCGAGTATGACTGAGAGATTACTTACATAAAGGGCACAGTGAACCGAGTGCCAGATGCATTGAGTCAGAGACCACACATCTTTTCGGTGTTTCCTCTTCAGACGAATCTACGTGAAAAGATTCTAACTTTACAACGCGACAATGACTGGTACAAAGAGGTCAATGATTTTATCAAACAAAACACTATGATGGTACCAAGATTGAAGGATTTACGTTGGATGATGATGGACTATTGAGATTTAAAAGTTGAATTTACATACCACCATACAACGATTTGAGTTTGATCCTAAATGAGGTTCATAGAGCAGAGTACATGGCTCACCCGGGAGTCACAAAGATGAGGGCAGACCTTAAACCCTTATTCTTCTGGAAAGGAATGAAGGCGGACATAGTCAACTATGTGGCCAGATGTTTAGAATGTCAACAGGTAAAGGATGAACATAGACATCCAACAGTATTACTACAACCAGACGCTATTCTAGAATCGAAATGGGAAGTTATTTCGATGAATTCCATTGTTGGATTGCCACTGACGGCAAGGAGACATGACTCGATTTTTGTGGTAGTCAACACTCTGACGAAGAGTGATCATTTTATTCCGGTGTGTATGACGAATTAGGCACCTGACATATCTATATTTTTCACCAGTAAGATTGTGAGGCTGCATGGCGTGCCTGAGAGGAATATATTTGATCAAGGATCGGTGTTTACTGGATGATTTGGACTAGTTTCCAGGAGGCCTTGGGAACCCAACTTAACTTTAGTACTGCATATCACCCAGAGACAGACGGGCAGACCGAACGAAAAAACCAAGCCTTGGAGGACATGTTGCATATGTACGTGATGGACCAATAGAAGCGTTGGAAATAATTCATGCCACTAGTAGAATTCTCTTATAACCACAGTTACCAAAGCACCATTAAGATGGCGCCTTTAGAGTTTCTTTATGTGCGACCGTGTCAAACGCCTTTGAGTTGGGATCGGCTTGAGGATAGGGTCCTGGTGGGACCATAAGCAATCCAAGGAAATGGAAGATTAAATGCAAACTAGAAGACAAAGGATCAACAAAGCGCAATATCAGCATAAGAGTTATGTCGATGTGCGTCATGTCGACAGTAGTTACGATGTGGCAATCGAGTATTGCAGCTGAAACCGCATAAGAGTGCGATCAAGTTTGGAAAAGGGTATAAAATATCTCCTAGGTTCATGGGAGCCTACGAGATTGTGGGAAGGAGAGGCCCATGGCCTATTGACTAGCCTTGCCTGATTCTTGAGGCGTATGCATGATGTCTTTCACGTCTCTGTTTGAGACATTATGATTAGTGATCCTACGCATGTTTTGACTTGAGCACCTTGCAGGTTTCTGATGTGGGTACTCTCACGGCTAAGATGATCCACATCTTGGATCATCGCATTCAAAAGATACAGCGTCGAATGGTAGAGCAGGTCAAGGTCTAGTGGGACAACTATAGTCTGCACTCGGCGACCTAAGAGGACGCATATGATTTGTGCCAATAGTTTCAATTTTTGTTTGATAGATAGACTTATGACACTGTGATACACATTATTTCGGCACTTATATACTGTTAAACTTCGGGACAAAGTTTATACCAAGAGGGGGTGTATGTAACATCCTTCTCTTGCGTGCACTGAGAGAACTTATTCTTTGAGGACACTTTCTTTCAAGTGATCTGGATTATTGTACTGTTGGTCGTTGATTATATGTTATTTTTATGTATTGACTTAGACATGTGTTATTGACTCAATTCTCCTAAGTGTGCAGGATTTGGATCTCGAGGATGTAGAGGCATCGATGAAACCCTTAGAGTCTGGATCGAGTCAGGGAGTAGACTATTGGTGTTTGATTGTTGTATATATGACATATGTGCATCTGATTAGATGTTATGATTATGGATTTTATTTCTGACATGATTCGTTGATGATGTAGG
>ML791769.1:963050-979978 GCA_009831015.1 Picea engelmannii | reverse complement strand
AGAAAGTTTAGATCAGTTTTTGACTATCTGTACATCTGTGTTTCATAGTCTAGTTAATTCATGATTTGTTAGATTTATATAGTGAAAACAAAAAAATATTTGAGTGTGCTTGCTTTATCTGCTTCTCGAAAGAAACTATTTTCACATTGATTTCGTAAGTTTCTATTAAAACTTGCAACTTGTAAATGATGTACATAAGAGAGATTTGTATATTTTCTGCTTAAATACACCTACAATAGTTATATTAGAGTATATGTACATATATAATATAGTTTTTAGCAATTAGATAGTTATTTCTTTCTTTTGTTTGTTTTCTTTTTAGGACCTTAGATAGGCTAACAGAGCCATTAAACCCATCAGAGCGAGTTACACCAAATGGCTTGGGTTACTTAAACAACCCTAGACCAGACTCGTTCTTCCAGTTGATGGATGGTCAATTTCTCCCATCAACAGGGCTGCACAGAACAAATTTGTGGTGCATGTGCATTATCGATATGCGGTGTACAAGTTAAAAATTGGCAGCACGCATTAGTGTGTGTTGAATACTATTGCATGCACGGGCTTCGAAAGAAAGGATTCTGACCAGGTGGTGTAGATTTTTCATGAAGTTGTCTCATGAATTCACCTAAAAGATCTTGTTGTATGCACATTTTGAATAATTATCAGTGGTTAGAGTAGGACATAATCAGTGCAAAAGGTCAAAAGCATGTAATAAGTGCAGAGGACTTACAGTCCTGATGATGAATTTGGGGATTTGTATGTCGGCTTGGGTGTTGATGGTACCGAATCCAAGGAGGAGAAAATGAACTTGGTAGAAACCATAAAGGGATTGAAAAAATATGTCCAAAGTTATAAAGTTGATAATGAAAGGCTTATGAGATTCGAGGAGTAGCAAGATGAATTCAATGTCAATTCGATGCAAATATTGGATATAATAGAAAAGAAAATGGATAAGGAGATAGATTAGAGTAGGTCAAGAAGATGTAGCTCTCATGATGAGAAAATAAGAGATGCAAGAAATGTTGGTAAGCATCACCCTCACTCACCAAAGCATTCATTTAGGAAAGTGCATAGTAGCTCAATCCATCTCCTTTAAATAAGCATAAGAGCAGGACTAGGGTGGACGAGCTACAAGGAGAAATGAATAAGATCAAGCCTCCTACCTTTGATGGTGAGCACAAGAAGGATGAAGATGTGGAGACTTGGTTTTTGGATATGAGGAAGTACTTCCAACTGCATAATTATTCTGTGCAAGCAGAAGGGAGAATGTCCATCTATTAGCTAAAAGGAAAGGCATCAATGTGGTGGGATTAGTTTGTGCAAGTGCAACACATTGATGAGAAGAATATTACTTGGAGGGAGTTCAAGAGGTATTTCCAAAAGAAATACTTAACCAAGCGCTACTATGACAAGAAAATGAAGGATTTATTTGAACAATGTACAATAAGTTGCAACAATTGAGGACATGGGCAGAAATGTTCCAAGGATTTACGCAACCCTGGATAAGAAGCAAGTTGAGTTTCAATCACAGATGATTGAAGTGGAAGGTAAGATTAATGACCAACCCATTGTTATTTTAATTGATTCGAGAGCTAGTCATAGTTATCTAGATCCTAAGATGGTGGAAAGATTCCAATTGTCAAGATGCAAGCTTGGAAAACCTTGGATGGTGCAGTTAGATACAAGGAAAAAAAGGAAAATTAATGAGATGGTTAAGGCATGTCCAATGGAAATGAATGGAATGTGCACAAAATATGATTTGAATATAATACCTTTGGGCTTGTATGATTTCCTCATTGGTATGGATTGGTTGGAAGAGCACCATGTTGTCCTAGACTATTACAATAAGTAATTTAATTGCTTGGATGAGGAAGGATACTTAAGAATAGTTCAGGGAATTCCAAGGGTTGTAATTATCAGATAAATTTCATCCTTGCAATTGAAGAAAAGCTACAGGAAAGGATGTCAAGTATTTGTAGTGCACATGGAAGAGGCACCTAAGGATAAAGTGCCAAGTGTTAAAGATTGCATAGTTATACTAAAATATATTGAGGATGTCTTTAAAGAGATACCGATATTTCCACCGAAAAGAGATATTGATTTCTCTATAAATCTGATGACGGGAGAAACACCTATATCCAAGACTCCTTATAGGATGAGTACACCATAATTGAAGGAGTTGCAGATACAACCTGACTATATTATGACGAAGGGGTATATACGACTAAGTGTGTTGCCTTGGGGTGCCCCAATATTGTTTGTGAAGAAGAAGGATGGTACATTGATACTTTGTATTGACTTTAGGCAGTTGAACAAGGTAACAGTAATGAACAAGTATCGCTTGCCAAGGATAAATGACCTCTTTGATCAGCTGAGGGGTGTGCAAATATTTTCAAAGATTGATCTTAGATATGGATATCACCAAGTGAGAATTAAGGAAGAAGACGTTAGTAAGATGACCTTCAAGACAAGGTATGGTCATTATGAGTTCATAGCGGTGCCATTTGGGTTGTCAAATGCACCAGTTGACTTTATGTGTTTGATGAATGGAGTTTTCAGAGAGTATTTAGATAAGTTTTTCATTGCATTTTTGGATTACATACTTGTTTACTCAAAGTTTGAAGAAGAGAACGAGAAACACTTGAGGATGGCATTGTAGGTTTTGAGGGAGCATTAGTTGTATACAAAGTTGATCAAGTGCTCATTTTATCAGCAACAGATGCATTATTTGGGTCATATGATTTCCAAGGAAGGAATAGTTGTGGATCCTAAAAAGATAAAATCCATTGAGGAATTACCAACACCAAGAAATGTCGCAGAGTTAAGGTCCTTTATGGGACTTGCAGGTTATTACAGAAGTTTTATTGAAGGATTCTAAAAAATTGTGCATCCAATTACATCCTTGCAAAAGAAAGGTGTGTGATTTGAATGGACTCGGGATTGTGCAAGGAGTTTTCAACACTTGAAAAGTTTGTTGACAAGTGTGTCAATTTTGAGAATTGTTGATCCTGATGCAGACTTCGTTGTGTGCATGGATGCATGCAAGGAAGGGCTCAGTGGAGTCCTTAGTCGGAATGGGCATGTGGTATGCTACGAATCAAGAAAGTTGAAAGAGAATGAAAGGCTCTATGCTACTCATAAGTTAGAATTGGAAACCATAGTGCATGCCATGAAGATGTGGCGAAATTATCTTATGGGTAAAATATTTGAGCTGAGGACAGACCATAGTGGTCTAAAGTATATGTTTGAAAAACCAAGTTTAAATTTCTGGAAAAGTAGGTGGTTAGAATTCCTCAGTGAGTATTATTTTGACATAAATCATATAAGAGGAAAAGAGAACAAGGTGCTTGTCGCACTAAGAAGGAGGGTGCATGAGATGCATGCAACAACCATTAACATGTACAAATCCAATTTGTGTGACAGAATTTTAGAATTTTCCAAATCAAATCAGGACTATGTGGACATAAAGGAGACTTTACAGCAAGGTATGTCGTAGAAAAATTTGGAAGGTTATGAGCTAGGAGAGGATGGGATACTCATGTATAGACGTATATTTTATGTGCCAAATGATCAAGGGTTGGAGAGCCTAATATTTTCAGAGATGCATAAGGTTCCTTATGCAAGACAACCAAGTTACTAAAAGACAATTGTTGCAGTAAAAAATCAATACTTTTGACCAGGTATGAAAAAAAAAAGTTGTTGATTTTATTTCTAGATGTACTTAATGTCAAAAGGTCAAGGCTGAGCACAGACATCCAATTGGTTTTCTACAACATTTTCACATTCTTGAGTGGAAGTGGGAATTTGTGACCATGGATTTCATAACTAAGCTACCTAGGACTAATAAGCAACATGATTCTATTATGGTGGTGGTGGACAAGCTTACTAAAGTTGCCTATTTTATTCCAGTGAAGTCAACGCACAAGGCTTCCGACATTGCTGAGATATACATGCGAGAAATTGCTAAGTTGCATGGTGTACCTAAGACAATTGTGTCTGACAGAGATTCCAAGTTCACCTTGAACTTTTGGAAAGGGTTATTCAAAGGATTTGGGACAAATATGAATTTCAGCACAACATATCACCCTGAGTCGGATGGACAAATAGAGAGAGTGAATCGAGTGATTGAAGACATGTCGAGGATGTATGTGATGGATAATCCATAAAAATGGGAAGACTAACTTCACTTGGTAGAGTTTTCTTACAACAATGTGTATCAAGAATATTTAAAGATGATCCCATTTGAAACACTTTATGGCAAAAAGTGCAACATGCCAATGAATTGGGACAACCCAACAAACCGCACAGTAGTTGGGTCAAATTTTAAAGTGGGTGACTATGTGGTCTTGAAAGTGAAATCCAGATGCAATTCCCTGAAGTTAGGAAAGTCTTCTAAGTTAGCAATGTGCTATTGTGGGTCATTTGAAAGCCTTGAAAGGATTGGTCCTATCGAATATAAGATTTCATTTCCTAAATCCTTGTGTATTCACAATGTTTTCCATGTGTCACTCCTTCAAAAGTATGTGCCTAATGCTAATCATATTATTGATTGGAATGTGATTCAGGTGGAGCCAGAAGGCGATTTCTAAGTGCGACTAGTTTGCATATTGGATCGGAAAATAAAGCAACTTTGGAATCAAGCCATGGAGTTCATAAAGGTCCATTGGACCTGGTATGGTCTTGAGGATGCAACTTAGGAGTGGGAGGATGCTATGCGGGTAGAGTATCCACATCTTTTTGAAGATTTTTGAAATTTTGTATGTATATGTGTATATGATGTATTGAGGATATTGCGTAAGTAAGGGGGAGAGGGATGTAATGCCCCTAATCTTAAACCCTTTGTAATTGTACATATAGGCTGGTGAGTTGTTGGTACAAATTGTAAATGTAAATGTCCATTTAGGCTGGTGATTCGTTGGCACTAAGTTTTGGTGTTTTTTGCACCTGAGTAGTGTGTGGAGAATTGTTATCAAGGAAAGGGTGCACACATTTCACAGTGTTGCACGAACTTGGGTAAGTGAGCGAGAATGATATGGGAGTGTGCACCAAGTCGAGTTATATATATGTATGGATATATATGTATTGAGGCCAGATAACCTGTGTGGTTATGAGGTTGGTGAGTCAGGATGCAAATAGGCCAGTGTGCTTATCCATGTAAATGTAATCACAGTTATTAATATTATTACATCGTTGCGTGCAAACAAACTCAGATGAAAAGAGATGGGGGGATAAATCCAACGGAAAGGGGAAAAGAGGTGGTGAGGCTTAAGTCTTAGAGAATATTTTATAATATTTCTAGAAAAGAGTAAGTTATGGATATTTATTTTTATCCTAAGTTTTTGAGGGTAGGGAATGAGTCACCAAGTGGCTTAAGCTACTTATGAAGGTGAAAAGTGTCGAGTTTAAGGCATGCAATATATATTGTTGGCCTTAGTGTATTTTGGGGGGGATTTATTCAATATCCCCTCTTGTGTGTAGAAGAGGGTCGGTCCCAGGAGAAAGGACGACTATTACCTTATCTGTACATAAGATATTGTAAGTGGTTTTTTGGTACTATAATCAGAGATTTGTTGTCAAAGAGGCTAGTTGTCATGCTTGTGAGTAGTCTCTCTAGGTGAGAGATTTGATGTTGAAGAAGTGGGTTGTCAGGCCTGTTAGCACTAGAAGTTACCCTCAGATTGCATAGAAGGTAAGCCCAGTACCCATCAGTTTATACAGTAGATGTAAATGAGTTTTAAGAGGCCAAATTGAGAAGACTCAATGAAAATAACAATCTAACTCAGAAATAGGGACTGATATGCGCAAGCAATTGAGGTCTTGGATCAACTTCAGTCAATAAGTTGGAGTAAAGGTGAGTAGGAGGAATACTTTGGTGAGAAAAGTGTAGAGGTCTGTTGTGAACATCAGGCCTTATAGCAACCTAAGGAAGAAAAACTTAAACACAAGATCCTCTTGGATTCAAATTTCAAGGAAACTGAAAGAAATCATAACATCATTATAATCAAACATTCATCATAATGCAGTCACAACAATCCATGTGAATCAGTCAATCATGAACTCTCTTAGTATCAGAGGCAAATAAGATGGAGTAATAAAGATGACTTAGATTAATCAAGAAGTCTCAAATCAAGACATAACCAAAGAACCAGTGTTCTTCATCAAAATGTAACAATAGCAGGGAGCCTAGCTCAACCATTCCACGTTAAAAAAATATCAAAACTGCCTATATATATACTAAAAATGTTACAACCACTAGGAATGTGATTGGACCCCTGCATTCAAATTTTTCAGTCAGTGCCTACTTTGTTAGCCTGTGGAGGCCTTCTTATGTCAAATGTGAGCCCAACTTATTTATGTGATTTGCAAGAAAATCCGTCCCTCGGGAAACTTCGGATTGACAATCTCCCCCCACGACCATTCTCAGTATGCTTTCCATTTATGGGGTGATATGAGGTCTCAACTGTCGCCCCCATTTACAATAACTACCTTCATCGAGATAGGGATGAGGCATAACACCCATGAATGTTCCAGGCGGTGCCCACGACTTCTTCGAGTCAATCTTGGCGCCTCAAGGCCATGCATATCTTCTTCTGTGACCAATACGGGTGCTTTTGGCCTTTGGCGTAGCTCCTCTCCATCACTCCATCCTGCATGCGACCTCAGGCCATAACTTGGCGCTCATATCCAAAGGCGCTTCGAGATTTCATCCTTCACAAACTTACGTCATGCTCCATGCTAAAACCTATGATTCATGAAACCATGAATTCTCGAATCTGGTGCCACGTGTCCCTCTGAATAAGACGACTCCTACTGATTTCGAGCTTCGGGACTTCGGACCTTCGGGACTTCGAGACTTCAGGGCCTTCGGGACTTCGACGCTTAGCTCGTTTTAAAAATCCCGAAGTAAGACTCTCGGAGAGATAGCTTTGATGACACATGGCATTCTGGATTTGAATGGTTGAGATCCACTTTGGGTCTCTAGGCTCCGAGAAAACCAAATCTCAAATATCGCTTACTCTTCCATGCGCTTTTACCCAGAGCTGTCAATCTATTGACACGTGGCTCTTGCAGATCAACGACTCAGATTCACTTCTGGACTTTGGCCACTTTAGCACTTTGCAATGTTTAACTCCCACAATTCTCTGGAGTGTCGAACTCTGAAGCTAGGGACCTGCCTCCATGCACCCTCAGCTTTTGATGGGTCGGATTATTTCAAGAATTTGGGCTTCGACTCTTCAGGAATTCCACACACTTCTCACTTCAAAAATATGGAAGGTTATTTCCCCAAACACTTGAATCAACTGCCACTTGTTCCTTTAAATATCAACGACTCATGCTCTCTTTGGGCCTTTTGCTTCGACGCTATACTTCCCGCAACTTTAAGATTTCGAATGCCCGGGAGCCGCTAATCTCAAATCCACATGGAATTCCCACCGTTGAAAGTTGAGCCTTCCTTTTTTCTTGATTCATTTCTAGAATGGACTGCTCTGAGTGTCATGCTTTGTGCCTGCGGCTGCGGACTATGTAAACAATAGACAACTAGATAGGGGCTTGGGAAAATAACAGGACGAGTGATTGAAACAAAAGGTGATGGGTGTTCATCTTTAGAGGAAAACAGAAAGGCTTCAGGCTGAGAATGTTTCAGGTAAGACATCAAGGAAAACTAGGTCTTTTAAACAAAAAGGGGTGAACAAAACCGACTTTACCAGTCGAAGGGAAAACTTTAAGACACAGCCCGCAAAAGAGAGAAAGATAGAGAATTGATACAGACTTAGGTATTTACAACAAACCCATACGACTCTTGACAAACCTATGTGATAACATTTGGCTCCACAAGGGATGGCATGCTCCCTGCGATCTTCCAAGAACACACAATTATAGTGCCTTAGTTGTTGGCCTATGGAGTCTAGCCCAAAACTTTTGTTGAAGAAAATAGGGAGATATGTGCACTACTCTACTAAAACAAAACAAAAAATGCATGGGCTCTAGAAGGATCTTATTTATGTACAATCCTAGGCTAACTGACTTTTACAATGCACTAGGTGAAAGTAAACTTCCACCATAGCCACCCAGATTGTCTAGTAATATAACTCTTCTTCACTTCACTGCATATGATCCATAAAAATCTAGGGAGGTATGACATGAGAACGAGAACATGGCTTGGAACACTGACCATAAGATGAATAATTCTGCAAGCTTCAATGCTTTTGGAAAAAATAGCTCCATATATAACCCCACAGGGTCACAAAATTTGTAATCAGGGAAGCTCATCCAGTAAGAAATTAAATCTTGTCCTTCATTGTGGCTCACCCGTCGTTCTATTTTCTCAGGTGGGTAGAGAGCTGATACTGGTCGGTTGATCCCAGGTGACATTTTCTCATTTATAGGTCCTGTACAGGAGATAAACTGCCCACTTAGCTCCTCCTTTACATGTTGCTCTGTGTCTTCTGCAGGTCCAGGATGGCTGATTTCCACCCAATGATTTTCCTTAATTAATAAAGAAAAAGGATCTATAGTTTGGTCTTGGAAATATTTCATGAAACCATACTCACCTGTGAGTATCGGTGAAATAATTCCATTTGAAAATTTCAAAAAATATGAAACATACGACTCCATGTATATGGCCATAGGATCATGAATAACGTGACAGAAATCTGGCTACTCCTCTGTAAATGCCTTTCTGCTTGCAAATAAATGACCTCCTTGTTGTTTCAAAACTAACTCTTAGTCACCAACAATTGTAGTCTCTCCTTCATAAGAATGATCATAAGATAATGGTACAATAGGATTTAAATCATCACAACTATGATTAGCCAAGAACATATAGTTATCTATGTAATCAATCACTACTTCATGCTCAAAATGTTCTGAAAACTAATCATAAGATTGATATGCATTCATGTCCATAGAAAAATCTACAACTATTGAAGGATTTGATGCCAAATGTGAATCACACCCACTTACTCATTATTGTTCCATATCTAAATTATACTCACTATCTTCTTGCTTGGAATCTAAAACATACTGACAGTCTTATTGCTTATGCACATGCAATTCTTCAGAACATACTTGCATACGAACCCCCCTGCTAGACCTGATTTTCTCTTTGACTTATTTAGCATCTTCAAACAGGTGTCTTAAGGACGAATATTTCCTTTCTCTCAGGAGAAGGACAAGCTCTAGATGTTGGGCCATGACATAGTACACCTTGGCAACAGTCTCTATGGGTCTGATCTCCACATGCATACTATGATAAACATTGTAAAACCTCTTGTTGAAGATAGCCAAGGCTTCCTCTTCCCCTCTCCTCAAGTCATTAAACTCAAACCAGTATTGATCAAGGGACTTGTTCTCACCCCAACACTTTAAAACATATTTTCATAGCGCGATCCAAGAACCAATAGAACTGGCTCCCAAACATTTAAACCACACAACAACATCTCTAGACAAAAAATGTGAGAACAAACTCATGGTAAAATCCTCATGAACAATATCAAATTGATAAACAAATTTCTCAAAGTCCTCCAAGTGCCTCTCAGTTGTTGTTATAACCCTAAATTGCACCACACATGCTTACCTGGCATCAGGCCAACTCATATCCCTTCTTTGCCAAAAAACTACTGAACAACTCTTCTAAAAACTCCATTTTTTAAAATTAAACACTAGCAGGCCCACTACAGCCCGCGTTTATCCAAAAGAAAATGCTAGCAAGCCCACTACAGCCCGTGTGTGAACGCTAGCAGGCCCACTACAGCCTGCGTTTACCTTAAAAAACACAAAAACAGGAAAGTTGCCGACGGGACAAAAAGCTATGGGTCAGTTAACTGAAACTCCCGGCCATGCATGGCCGAGAGTTCATCCAAAACCCTAGCTCCTTCTAGCCTATAAAAGAAGGGGTAGGGGTACCATTTGGAGGAGGAAAAACATAGCGAAGAAACTCTGCCCATTTGTCGAATCCATTTGTCCCAACCCTTTAGCCTTTTCTCAAGCCTAAGGAGAATTAACGCAAAGCAGTTGGAGGACAAAGAAGAGGAGGAGCCCAGGATCAGGATCAAAGAACGGTGGTCGGTCTCAACATTGATTGTAAGTTGATTCATCTTGAAAATAATAAAGAAATACTTTTCCCGTCCCAATGCATGAGTTATATATGATTTATTCGATTTTTGCTTAATCTCTAACCCTCAAGTAGAAAAATAACATGCATGCGTAGTGTTTTGTCTTGATTGCAGGATTTTCTTTGGAAGGAGCAGCGCAAGCAAGCGGACAAAGCGCAACGGAGGATCTACACCAAACATCAGTAAAAAGGTTAGTAGGTCCTTTCCATGCTTGTATGTGAAAAAGGGTTTTAGGTTTGGGGTGGTAGGTTAAAAGTGATTTCTTTAAGGTCTTGATCTGCATGCAAGCCTAACCCTAGCTTGCTAGTCCGTAGGGTATTATTTCCCAACAACAGAATTGGCGACTCCGCTGGGGATTTACTCTTTAGGGTTTTCCGAATTTAATTGAGGGTTTTTGGGTAGTTTAAAGGATTGGATTTTCTATTTCTTTGCATGTTTGTTTTCTGTTAGGTCAGAGCTAGCAGGGAACCCGGTTCTTTATACCAGTTTTTCCTTGACTGTTGCTTGACGGTAATTATCAGGACACACAGAGGTACACGCGGCCTGTAGAAGGCCTGCACGCGTGTAACCTGCGCCCTAACCTCTTACAACCCGCGTTTGAACACTCGCTGTAGAGGTTTCAGCAGCGTGTAGGAGTCAGAGAGATTAAGAGGCAGTCCCCTCTTCCCTGTCAGAATTATACATTCTCAGGGGGATTTCTGGATCCTGTCTGAGTCTAGTTGGTTCGTAGTCTTGTCTCAGTTTACTTTATTGCATTTTGTTATTCTTTGTGATCATTTTTCTTTTCTGTTGGAAGAAGCATCCAAGCCTTCAAGAGACCCTGGTTGTCAATACCAGAGGCCTCTTCTAGGTCTGGGCTGCCTGTGTTTAATTTTTTCTTGGATTTTATACCTACACGCGGCCTGTGCCATTTCAGCCCGCGGGTACCCGCGTGCTGTTATAGCTCAGCATGTGTTTGCACGCGTGCTGTTTCATTGACAGTAGCAGGCTTGATTGGGTTCTTTTCAATCAGGGTGGGACAGTCATCCCCTCCTGTGGTGAGAAGTGTTCCTCTCAGGAGTTTGAGTCTAGGGTGGCACAGTCAGTAGGTTAGGGCCTCGTACCCTTAGCCTGTTATTTCTTAGTTGATTGTTGATAGAAAAGATAAAAAAGAAAAGATTTTGTTTTATGGTTTTTAGACAAGCGTAAGAGTCGGTGCTTTCTTGATTGCCGTTGTGTGTCTTTGCTCTGGTTCTTTGCGATCTGCGCTTTAAGCCATAATTTTATTTTGTTTTCTTGGTTTTGTGCTTGTTGGCATTTTCCCTTTGTTGCTTCATTTAGCACTTAAATATATTTTTTTTTTATCTCTTTTTCATTTGCTTCTTTGTTTGAAGATTGTGTTGCTGCATCAATAGCTAGGAAGAAGTCTTTTTTCATAAGTTTTTGCAGTGCATTTAGAGCATAAGTAGCTCGCAGATTGAGCGAAATTCCTTTATGTTTGCTGCATAAAATCTTAGAAAATTCCAAAAGAAAAATAAATCTTTCTTGGTGAAAAGTTGCTGGTTTTTGCATTTTTGTAAAAGTTTTTGTTTCCAAGCATTTCTTATTCATTTTGCTTTGAGTCTTTACACACCATCAGTTTCACCTTCATACTTTGTGACGTAAAAAAGCCCATAAAAGCAACACTAATTTAAAATCTATTAGACTCTTTTGTTTGTAGGGTTCATACACTAGCTCAAGGCTAGGGCCTTGGAATAGGTTGGAGAGTAAATTCTCCAAGGCCACACAAACCAAACATTGGAGTCTGTGATAGGGAGTGTAGAAGTCCATTTACGTGGAAGTTATCAGGGACCCCCCTCTAACACAGGGGCTAAACACGAGGTTACGTAAGGAAAGGTAGCAGAGATAACCCTCCAAAGCCAGACCGAGCATAGTGGAGAACACATATCGAGGATTTGTTGAGGGATTTCGTCGTTTCCATTTGCCACGGGGCTTCGTGGGTCTCGAATCCGTTCGAGGTCCTCAGTTGTCTTTCAGACCATTTGCTCTCGATACCCTTGACAGGTTTCGGGCTTGATACCCTGCTCATTGTGGTCTACCCGACTATCGACTGTACCCGCCTGGTGACTGTTCGCGTGCTGACAAACTTGTTGCCAATCTTTTTAGGGACATACACAGGTGACTGCGAGGGTATACCACGGTACCTAGGACAGACATCGGGCCATGCTTTACAGAGTATACCCGGAGGGTGCTTTCGTGTTCGAGTTGCACTTGCACCGGTAAGTTGCTCTAGTGTTGGTTGTTGTAACTATTCTTCCAACTAGTTAGTGATTGCTTGTCTTATCTCGTAGGGGCTTCTTTTTTTAGTGTGTGTTACTATTTTATCGTGTGGAATACCTTAGCGGGTCTTGGATCTTCTCACACAGTGGAGGATCCCGAGCTCCGTCGGTCACGAAGGATCTTGGGCCTACCGCCGGTTATACTGGAGCCACCCCCGCCACCATTGAGGCGGAAGCTAGACCAACAAGGGTCTTTCTAAGCAACCGAGTTACAAACCATTGAGCCCAAACAACTCCCGGAGGAATCAATCGCCAATCTTGGCTCGGCTGAAACCCCAACCACTGATACTTGGCCATCGGTCATTGTACCTATCCAGTTTTACGAATGCCTGTCAGTGCCTCATACAGTTATGGAACCAAACTCTGTTACTTCCTCTGGGAATTCGTCCATTCCCACCACTGTTGCTACCACAGGAGAAGCATCTCCCAACTTGCCGCCGTCGGTTCGGGCCACCATGGTATCGACCGCAACGACGTCGCACAGTGGACCGACCCCATCTATCGCGACGACCACACCTCCCTTCACACCTAGTGCGACAGGCCCTCCTTTCTCATATGGTATGCCTAGTTCAGGTACAAGTCCTGCACTCACTCACTCCACTTTACAGACTTTGGGTATGGGGGCAGGGAGCTCTAACGCTCCTCTGCAAGGTCAACTTGGGGTAATTCCTGTCCCTTTTAATGCTTTTCCTTACGCTGGAGGTCATATCTCTCCTTCGTCCCCTTCTCTTGGTGGTCTGCATCAGCAGTCCGCCGGGCAGCCTGCACACACGAGTTCATTTGGAGCCGGGAGTCAAGGAACACCTGCGCAAACTCTGCCGGTAGGTTCATCACCGTTTGTTTGGAATGGGACATTTGGTAACAACACTTTCGCATCCACTTCTTTCCCATCTGGGGGCACACCCATCTTTGGACAGTCTACTCCGGCACAGGGTACTATTCCTGTGCCCGGGGCACATATAGAAGGACCTTGGAACTCAGGACAAGGATCCGTTCCTTCCTCTGGAATGTCGTTCTGGGGTAATTCTTTCCACAGTCAATGGAACCCCGGACATACTTCTATGCCTCTCCCACCAGGACCGACATGGGGTAATCCTTCCCAAAGTCTGTCAAACACGCTAAATGCCCAACATCCTATGTCCTTTATGGGGAATCAGCCAATGATGTCTCCACCGATGCAAAATCCTTACACTGGTCAGGGCCATGGTTTCTACCAGAATCCAGGTCAGCAGCCAAACTTTTCCTGGCAACCTGGTGCCAGTCAAACTCCAGGACCCTTTTTCCCAGGCTATCAGCAGCAACCCAAACTACCATTCCTGGCGGCGTTACACTTGCCCGATTTGACACGGTTGTTATATGATCCTATTTGTCACGATCCACGTCGGCCTCCTATGCCAACGAAGTTGCCTTCAGACATTCCAAAGTTCGAGGCCAAGCCTAACGAAGATCCAGGTGATCACGTGACTACTTTCCACCTTTGGTGTTCATCTAACTCGCTGAAAGATGACTCCGTCTAGTTGCGATTGTTTCAATGCACTCTTATCGGGAGTGCCGCGAAATGGTACATCAAGCTTGATCGCTCACGATATTCTTCTTTTGGCGAACTGGCTATGGCCTTCCTTAACCATTTCCAGTTACCTGTGAGATACGACGCAAGCACAGAGCTGCTTGCCAATTTCGAACAGACGACAACAGACCATATCTCTGATCATATCCGAGAGTGGAGACGCCGAAAGAGTCTAATCAAAGTACCAGTTCCACCAACATTCCTGCTTGAGTGGTTCCTTAAGTCTTTAGTACCGTAATTATCCAAAGACGTCGCAACTTCTGGGGTTTTCTCCGAAGAAGATGCCATCATGAGGGCTCAACAGTTCGAGCTCATCTATTCTCAGTCTAGTTTATTATACAACATCCTGCCAGATGCACCACGATCGATACTGGATAAAACTAGACAGAGAGCCGGACCACATGCCGATGGTATTGTTGGTTCGGCACAAACCAAGCCCGCTGAGCAATTGAAAAAACAATTGCAACAATTATCTATACAACACTCAGCGGCCAACCAGACTACTGCTTTGGCTGCTCCTCCTACCCAAACGTCGGAAATACACTCTGTGCAGATGACTAACCCAAAGGCCCCCCAGCATCCTAAAGGGAAGAAAAAACAACGCAAGAAGGGTAAGGGGGATAAAAAAACCACTGATAATGCTGGCGAGGGCACTATGGAAAAATGGAAGGCGAGGTATCCGTGCAACTTGTGTGCGGAAGACCACCTGACCCATCTATGTCCTCGACTTGCAGAGGCCCAAAAGTTTGTCACACAACAACAACAAGCCGTGTTGACTAATCCCTTTTAGCATGGGAAAAATTTAACTCAAGCCTCTTCAAGTGCCGAAGGGGGCAGCCAGGAAACCTGCCCTCCTCCAAACAACTCCTCATCCGCGAACGTATATATGGTTAGAGGTGATGCTTTAATAACAACTAGAGCACACGACTATAGTAAACCAAGCACCTCTGAGAAGGGTAAAGAAGCCGAGGTCCCATCTCTTCCTCTACAGATCGAGAAGACATTGGGTGAAACAATGACACGCATTCCAAAGGGTGCATTTAAGAAAGCTTCTCACAACCCAAACGCAAGGGCCGCCCAGAATTACTCTGTGGTGGAAGATTTATCACAAACCCCTTATGCAATGTCCGCTTTGGAGGTCCTCCAAAGTTGCCCTGCTCAGAGGAAAGCCTTGTTGACTGCTTTAGGCTCTACTGAGACTTGTAACCTGGGTACCATCATGTTAGATATGACCGACTTGAAACCTCATCTGCCTTACCACGTCGCGTTTCAGATAGTAGTGGCTCATCCCACAAAAACTTTTACACGGAATATCTTCCACACGGTGATCGCCGAGGGCGCTTCGACTTGTGTTATGTCGTTAGAATGTTGGAAAGCCATTGGTCAGCCCGCTTTGTCTCCATCACCTACTCTCCTCACTGCGTTCGACGGTCGTTCTTTCTGACCACATGACAGCGTTCCTTCCTTCTCTGTGCAGTTAGGCGGGAAGACCATGTGCATTGAAGTAGAGGTAGTCGACGCTCCCCTCGGCTATAACCTCTTGTTAGGTAGGAGTTGGACTTATGCTATGCAAGCTGTGGTCGCTACAGTTTTCCGAGTCTTGTTGTTTCCACATGAGGGTTAGATAGTGACCATTGATCAATTGTCCTTCTCTAGGCCTGACCCAGCTTTGGGGGCAATCATGGTTCCTATGATTGATAATCCTCAGCTCGGTGTCATTAATGTAGGAGTTGGTTTGTGCCCATCCTTGATGGGTACCTTTGATTACCCACCTCCTCATAACGATGTCAAGTTTATATCGAGTCACCACAAGGCTGAGATTTTTCATGTTTCGTCGTTCCGCACGACTTACTTTGAGGATCCGTGGATTCTTCCTTCCCCATCAGCCACGATGGATGAGATAGGGCACTTCGGCATGTCCATGCCCTTGTTGGTTGCTGAAGTAGCGTACTCTTTAGTCCAGCAAGCTTCAGCTAACCCTGATCCGACTCCCGCACAAGAGTTGGATCCACTTCTAGAGCCTATTTGGGCTAAGGGTTCTCTTGCTAATATCGATTTGTTAGAGTTAGTCTTGCCTTCTGACGAAGCAGTAATCGAAGCAATGACTAGTCCAGACAAATCTTGGGAAGATATTCATCACAGATCATATTTCCTCCCAAAGTTAAGTCGAATCAAAGCAGGAGAATTCACCATGACTATGAATGGAGATAAGTCTTGTCATATTAATCCCTTAGCTACACACAAGCTCTATGCTGAGGGTAATATGGCAACCATTTCTGAAATGATACCTATCAATATCTCCAGAATCCCTGGCGTCCTAGACAATGTTTTCGTCGGAGCATACAACTCTCCCGAGGAGATGCCAGTCATCGACCCACAAAGAGTCTATCATGAGCTAACTTTTTTGTTTTTCAAGCTCGCTTTGAGATCCGAAAGCAACATCCAACGAGACTGCATTTATGCTTTTCGATCTCGTCTGGATTACCTGAGAAAAGTAACCATTGTGGAGTCTTCTTTAAGCCTTTTTCAGACTCCTTAAAGATGAAAAGATTGTCTAGTGACCTTGTTTCTTCACACTCGTTAAATTGGTCCAGAAGAACGTTCCTTAAACAGGTCTCCTTTTAAGCCCTTTTCAGACCCTCTAAACGTGAAAAGATTGCCGAGTGATCTTGTGGCCTTTCACGCTCGTTAAACTGAAATTTGAAGTCACGTCTGTCCGGTGGTAGTTTACCCCTTTTTCGGTCCGGACAGTCAACTGTACGAATAAAGGAATACTCTATTGAACTCCCATTCTTTAGAAGAGTATCCTCAGGTATAATTTTATTCCTTTTTCGGGCCCGAGGGACTAAATTTACGAAAAAGAAACCCCCCCGGAGTCCATAGTTAAGCTCTTTTCAGACTCCCTAAAATTGAAAAGATCGTCGAGTG
>ML791769.1:914556-963000 GCA_009831015.1 Picea engelmannii | reverse complement strand
CATTCCTGACGGAGTCCATAGTTAAGCTTTTTTCAGACTCCTTAAAAGTGAAAAAATAGCCGAGTGATCTTGTCCTTTTCACACTCGTTAAAATGGTTTTGAATTGACGTCTAGTCGGTGATAGTTTATCCCTTTTTCGAACCAACTAGACTATTGTCGAAAAAGGTACCCCAATGGAGTTTCCTTTTATGATTTTTCAGACTCTCTAAATATGAAAAACCACTGAGCTTACCTTCTTTGGGCTCGTTAAACTTACATTGAAGGACGTTACCATTGTGTGTTCTATCAACCTCATTTGCATACCTTACCCATCAATCTTGTAACAGTTTGCTTCTGCATCTTAACACCTTTGGCCACCGGAGGATTTTTCCCGAGTATCATTTCTCTAGAACATCAGTCTTGTCCTTGTGCCTTGAGCTTGTATGTTTGCTGTTCTCATTCCTCCATTGTAACGTAATATTCCTTTATTTTTCACAAATTATCAAAAAGAACAAAAAAAATCAAATATACCCCAAAAAGAGGATGGGAAAAGTATTTTCTTTATTGGCAGCATAATGAGTCACCCTTGGATAAAGCACATCTGTCCGTTTGATTCATCAGACTATGGGATGTAGTACGACCTTAGGAAGCTTTGCTCGCTATATAGAGTTGTGTCCTCCACCGTTTGGTTACTCTTCCAAACATATGGAGAGTTTGTGTTGCCTCCTGCTTCGTAGACTTATGATTAACAGATATGTTGCCTGAGTCTTATCACTTGTCATGCTGTTATCCAAGGGAAGTTTGTCACTGAGCCTAAGTCGGCCCCTCTGCAATATGTCTCTTGTCCGCATACCCGGCCATCCTGAACGTCTAATCGAGTCTTTGTTCAAAATCACTGAAGCCTCCAGTCCGATCATCAAGATTATCAAGTCCATAACCGACGAGCCGTCGAAGACCTCTGGGTAGTGCAGTTGTACGCTCATATTACACTCCTACCCAAGTTTTAGAAGATTTTGAAGTTGTTGCTTGAGCTCTGAAGTACGGCCATCAGGCTGAATCAACTTCTGGAAGATGGATACTCTATATGTATATCTTTCTGATTTCGCGATGTAGCTCCGCTGTGTATCATTCGCAACTACTCTTTATAGTTATTTGACATGGATCTACAGTGTATTTGATTGGTAGCCATGGTTCTAATTTATCCCGAGCATGGGTATGCCCGCCTCAGTGAGACATTTGTTGTTTTGCAGACGACACCTCCTGGTTCCTGATTCTTGGGCTCACTCATTCAGCATATTAGTACAGATTGGTAAAAGATTGGTAATGTATCTCGGCCATCAGATGCTCTTCTAACCTCACACATTAGGGGGCATCTGTTATAACCCTAAATTGCACCACACATGCTTACCTGGCATCAAGCCAACTCATATCCCTTCTTTGCCAAAAAACTACTGAACAACTCTTCTAAAAACTCCATTTTTAAAAATTAAACGCTAGCAGGCCCACTACAGCCCGTGTTTATCCAAAAGAAAACGCTAGCATGCCCACTACAGCCCGCGTGTGAATGCTAGCAGGCCCACTCCAGCCCGCGTTTACCTAAAAAAACACAAAAACAGAAAAGTTGCCGACGAGACAAAAAGCTATGGGTCAGTTAACTGAAACTCTCGGCCATGCATGGCCAAGAGTTCGTCCAAAACCCTAGCTCCTTCTAGTCTATAAAAGAAGGGGTAGGGGTACCATTTGGAGGAGGAAAAACATAGCGAAGAAACTCTGCCCATTTGTCGAATCCATTTGTCCCAACCCTTTAGCCTTTCCTCAAGCCTAAGGAGAATTAATGCAAAGCAGTTGGAGGACAAAGAAGAGGAGGAGCCCAGGATCAGGATCAAGGAACGGTGGCCGGTCTCAACATTGATTGTAAGTTGATTCATCTTGAAAATAATAAAGAAATACTTTTCCCGTCTCAATGCATGAGTTATATATGATTTATTCGATTTCTGCTTAATCTCTAACCCTCAAGTAGAAAAATAGCATGCATGCGTAGTGTTTTGTCTTGATTGCAGGATTGTCTTTGGAAGGAGAAGCGCAAGCAAGCGGACAAAGCGCAACGGAGGATCTACACCAAACATCAGTAAAAAGGTTAGTAGGTCCTTTCCATGCTTGTATGTGAAAAAGGGTTTTAGGTTTGGGGTGGTAGGTTAAAAGTGATTTCTTTAAGGTCATGATCTGCATGCAAGCCTAACCCTAGCTTGCTAGTCCGTAGGGTATTATTTCCCAACAACAGCTGTAACATGATCCTCCCCATAAAACCGAGGAAGATACTCAAAGGAATAAAGAGGATAAGGATGAAGGTCAAGTGGAAGCCTTAAAGGTTTAAACATCTTGTCTCTAATCTTAGCTTGAAAACTGGTGGGATGAATATGTGGTTTAACAAGTATATGGATAGGGTCGATAGTAATAACGGAAGGAAATGGGATCTAATAAGGCTTTGAAACATTTTCAACCCCCTCAAGGCTACAAGGATGATCAATTTCATGAGGAAATCCAATACAAATCTCACTTTTATGAATAGGCTGAGGAGGAGACATAAGATCAACATCTACAACACAAGAAGAGGGCATGTGACGCAGAACTATCGGCCCTCGGGCCGAGATCCACTCAGAGGATCACTCTTTATCTCCCTCAAGCTGAATCGGCTCCCCTGCTGAAATCACAAATTATCAATCCACCGGTCCTTTTTTTTGGTAGCTTCCCTGTGCGAGCAGCACTAGGCGCAAGCTCCCCTTCTCCATGCAACCACAACGCTGTGACCAAGGCCCATTTCCAAAGGTGCTTGTCACAACTCGCCACTCGCGAGTTCCTGAGTCGAGGCTCCCGACTCTTCTTTTCCAATCTCGCGATACCTGAGATCACGAAATGGTTATAGCTCCTTCTCTTGTCAGTTCCCTCCACGTGTGACCACCGACTATGCTAGCTCCTCTCGCTACTCGCCACTTCGCAAGTTGTGGCATCCAACCTTGGTACCTTCCTTTCACGAAACCCCGAGAAGCGATGTTGACCTTTCTCCTCGCGTTCTCACTACTCGCGACTTTGCAAGTCGAAGGGTTGAACTCTCGTTCCCCTATCTCTCGAATCCCCAAGACGCAAGAGGTCAACGGGTGTTGACTCCCTTCAATAGGTGACGTGTGTCTGCCTATCTATTGCATGAGCCCACCTTGCGGTTCTACCATGTGTCCCTCGTGCCCAGCTTCGACACTTCGCGACTTCGCTTCCTGAAGCGCTACCTCCTTTGTACCTCGACACCCGAAGTGCCAAGATCCCGAACTCCTCGCTACTCCTTATCGAAACTCGTGACTTTGAGACTTTTGGGACAAAAGTCTTGACTTCCTATCCGTCGATATGCCGAAATTCTGAAATTTCGACACGTCATTAATGCGGGTCCCACAACGGAACTTCCTGCCTTTTTGGAGTTTCGAACTTCGTGAATTCGTGAATCTTGATGCTAAGCTTTCGACTCTTCAACCCAAGAAACCCCGAAATGAGATTACGTGAGTGATCCAACAGCCCTTGTTAGCTCAGATCCTACGGCTGTCCTAGCTCCTCGCGATCTTGCCACTCGTGACTTGGAGCACCCAATCTTTGGGCTCTCACTTTGCGAACCTCCGAGTTCGCGAGATCCCTTGATCTCTGCCACCTGTCCTCCTCCGATGGACAGCTACGATTCTCTCATGACTTCACCACTCGTGAAGTTGAAGGACTTGTCTTTCTCACCTCCGATGTTTGAATCCCCGATATAGGTGATCTCGTGACACGTGTCCTCCTTCTAACGGGCGGCTTAGATTCTTTCACGGTTTTGCGACTTTTCCTTTCACAACCTCGCGAATCTTGATGCAAATGTTTTAAACTGTAACTCCCCTACTCCTCTGCATGATCCGATGGCTCATGGGACTTCGTGAATTCTCCACGGAGAATTCCGACCATCCAATGCCTCCTTGACAACTCTTGCGAAGAAAACACGGTATTCCCTCACTGGAACTTATCTGCCTGGAAGTAACTTTGGAACGCCTCCCCTTTGAACGCTTCAAGGTACTAAACCTCCTGAGATTTTCTTCAACGGCTTCGAAGATCCTATCCCTCCTGAGCTTGATTGAAAAATCCTCAAGTTCTTTGGGGAAAATTCCTATGCGCACTCCTCGCGGCACTTCTTCAAATACACTCCAAGTATTTGAATTCTTAGACTCTGTGCACTCTTTTTTCAGCAACAGTCCTTCAATTCTTCCCTTAGGTTGCAACCTCTGAGAATCTACTCAGCCTACGCACACCTTGCACGGCTCCTGTTCTTATCTTGCACTTCTGCGAGAATGAGAATAATGTTATCCCTCCTGAGCTTGCAGAGATGAACTCTAACTTCTGTCAATGCACACCTTGCGGACAATTTCACTGCACTCCTTGCAGGAAAACTCTTGCTCAGATAGAGAAACAATTGAAACTCACTAATTACTCTCCCTCTCTTCAGATTTCAGACATTAAATATGAAATCATACATTCACACATCAAAGCAAATCCATAATAGAGAGTAACAAGCATGAGCATAACATTCAATCATGCATACACAGAAAGTAATTGAACACCATGAGTCCGAATCAAGCTTCATATATTAATCTCAGAAATTTTGTACATGTGTTCTTCTACACAGCTTTCTGCTTCTTCCTCTCTATGCTCTCTTGATTGATTATGCTAATAATGTTGCAATGATACAAGTGAGGGTGTCTATATCCATTTTCCCTCCGGCTCCTAAAACTGTCTAATCTAAGAATTTAAAGCTACCTCCTTGCATTTACTAGCATAAATGCCTCTTAATCCTTCAGACGAGAGCGGGACCCTCAAGGTCTGATTACAATCTACAAGTACGCCCTTTCTTAATTGTTTCATTTATGTTTGGCGTATCAAACTTCAAAATATTTCAAACAATTCATCATGTGCCAAAATGTGTTGGTGTTTGTCCCCCGCTCGCTTGTTGTTGGCGATGCTCCTGCATCATACTCCCTTGCTTGAAAATTTTCATGAGATCCTGGCCATGAGCTCTCGCACGGTCTGTCCATTCTTTTGGATCTCTGCTTCATTCTCCCAGCTTCCATCTTCAACTAGATGTCCCTTCCACTTGACCAAGTATTCAAAATATTCCCTTCTTCTGGTCCTTTTGCTAACTCTTTTGTCCAGTATGCTTTCCATCTGTGGCTTCTCTGCAACTGGCATCTGTTTATTTCACTGAACCTCTAGTTGTTCACTACCTGATTCTTCTTCCTCAACTTTGTAAGGGTACAAATATGAGATGTTAAATATCAGAGAAATTCCGAACCCATCGGGTAATTCAATCTCATAAGCATTTGCCCCAAATTTCTTCAAGACCTTACATGCTCCGATCTTCTTCATCTTCAGTTTGTTATATGTCCCCTTCGGGAACCTTTCCTTTCTCATATGCGCCAAGATCAAATCACCAACCTCAAATTGAAGTTGTCTCCTGTGTTGATCTGCTCTGCGCTTATACTCTTGGCTCGAGTTCTGCAATCGCTCCTTCACCTGGCTGTGAAGTTCCTTCATTGCTTTGGAAAAATCTTCTACACTAGCACTTCTTATCTCATCCTGTTCTGAATCCCTCGGTTCAGATACTCCTCTTGGTTGCATCCCGTAAACAATCTGGAATGGACTCTTCCCTGTGCTTCTGTTTAGTGAGTCGTTATACGTAAATTCTGCATGTGGTAGAATATTGTCCCACTGACTGTGGTGTTCTGTCACCAAGCTCCTTAGAAAGTCTCCCAAACTTTTGTTAACAACTTCTGTCTGTCCATCCGTCTGAGGATGATAAGTTGAACTGAACGACAAGTTTGTTCCTATCTTTTTACATAAGTTTCTCCAGAAGTGTCCCACGAACTTGGTGTCTCGATCCAACATTATGCTCCTTGGTAAGCCATGAATTCGAATGACTTCTTTGAAAAACAGATTCACAATGTGATTTGCGTCACTGGTTTTCTGACACGGTATAAAATGTGCCATATTAGAAAATCTATCTACCACTACAAAGATTGAGTCAAACCCTCTTTGTGTTCTTGACAACCCCAATATGAAGTCCATGCTTACCACATCCCACGACCTCTCAGGTATTGGTAACGGTTGATATAAGCCTGCATTCTGCCTCTTTTCTTTTGAATGCTAACAAATTCTACATCTGTCCACGAATCTTTTGATGTTTGCTCTCATTCCTGGCCAATAATACGACTCATTTAGCTTTGAGAACATCTTGTCATGACCGAAATGCTCGACCAATCCTCCACTGTGTTTCTCCTTCAACAGATTCTCCCTCATGGAGCCCTTCAGAATACATAACTGATTGCCCTTAAACAATAATCCTTCCTGGATCATGTATTCTGTCCATTGGCTTCTGTCCCTGAGAATTGGATTCTCAGTCACCTCATACACTTCTTTAAAATCTGGATCATCTCTGTACATGTTCCTGAGATCATCAAAACCCAGTGTTTTGACTCTGAACTCCTGCAACAACAAACATTTCCTGCTCAAAGCATCAACAACTTTGTTAGCAGTTCCAGAAATATGCTTAATTACAAAAGTAAAGTTCTGCATGTATTCAACCCATTTTACATGTCTTTGATTCAACTTCTCCTATTGAGTCACAAATTTCAAAGCATGATTGTCACTGTATAAAACAAACTCCTTAGGAATCAAGTAATATATCCACTTCTTCAATGCTTGAATAATAGCATAGAACTCCTTGTCATACGTGGAGTATTTCACTTTCGCTTCATTCAACTTCTCGATGAAGTATGCTATCGACCTGTCTTCTTGGCTCAAGACTACCCCTATTGCAAATCCACTTGCATCACATTTTACCTGAAATGTCTTTTTAAAATCTGGCAACACCAAAATTGGTTGTTCCGTGATTTTCCTTTTCAACAAATTGAAGCTTTTCTCAGCCTCTTCTGTCCAGTGAAAAGACTTGTGTCTCTTCTTCACTGTGTCCATCATCGGTGCACTAATTCCACTGAAATTCCTGATGAACTTCCGGTAGAAACTAACCAATCCATGAAAACTTCTCACCTCAAATATACTCTTTGGCGATGGCCAATTCTTAATTACCTCCACCTTATCTGGATCCATCCTCAATTTATCTGTAGAAATAACAAAACCCAAATAAATGATCTCTGTCTTCATGAATGAGGATTTCTTCATGTTTATCAGCAACTTCTCTTGTTGTAGCCTCTTCATCACTGTAGCCAAATGTTTCATATGCTTTGCCTCTATTTTACTGAAAATCAGTATGTCATCAAGATACACAATGACAAATTTTCCGATGAAATCCTTCAGGACTTCGTTCATCAATCTCATGAAAGTGCTCAGTGCGTTCATTAAGCCAAATGACATAACAAGCCATGCATACAATCCTTCATTGGTCTTGAGTGCTATCTTCCATTCATCACCTTCTCTCATACGAATCTGGTGATATCCACTTTTCAAATCAATCTTCGAAAAAAATTTGGCCCCACTCAAGCAATCCATCAAATCATCCATTCTTGGCAATGAAAATCTGTACTTGATGGCTATCTTGTTGATTTCCCTCGAGTCAGTACACATCCTCCAGCCTCCGTCTTTCTTTGGACTGAGCACTATCGGAACAACACATGGACTCAAGCTTTCTCTAACCAACCCCTTGTCCATTAAGTCTTGGACTTGTCTTTTGACTTCTTCATCTTCTTGCGGTGTCAATATATATGCTGCTTTGTTTGGTAAACTAGATCTAGGTATGAAATAAATATGATGACTCACACTTCTGATCGGTGGCAACGAACGAGGTAGTTCGTCCACTACTATGTCAAAAAACTCTTCCAACAGTTTCTGAACCTCTTCCGGTAAATCATCTACCCTTGTACTGGTTAAAAAAAATTTAGGCTTCCTGACCACAATGAATTGTGGTTCCTCCTTCTTCTTAACCTCTGTAAGAAGTTCCTTCCCACTCATGAGAAGTACAACGTTACTTACTTCAAGTTTCACCTCTTTGTCTTTAATCAACAACAACATGTGAGTTCTCCCATTCTTCTCTAGGGTGTATGTGTTCTTCCTCCCATCATGAATCATATTAATGTCATATTGCCATGGTCTACCCAGCAATAGATGACAAACATCCATGGGAATAACATCACAGAGTATTTCATCTTTATACCCTCATATTTTAAACTCAACTAAACATTGTTTAGTGACATTTACCTGATGTCTTTTTTGTAGCCATGAAACTCTGTATGGACTTGGATGTTCAATAGTCTCCAATTCCAGCTTTTCTACCATCTCTGTAGAAATGAGATTATATGTGCTACCACTGTCCATGATGACTTTGCATGTCCAGTCTTTGGTCTTGCAAGTGGTCTGAAAAAGTTTGTTCCTTTGGAATGAACTCTCCACCTCCTTCTCTGGTGTTAAGAGAACTTTTCACATCATCAACGATCTTCTGCCTTCAACATCTTCTGCCTCAACATTCCTTCTTTGTGCTTCAACAATGTGAGTCTCACCTCCTTATTTCTTCTTATCTGGGAATTCATAAGACTTGTGTCCAACCTTCCCACATGTGAAGCATTTTACCACTCCACCTCTTCCTCTTCCTCTACCTCTGGTACGAGGAAAAATGTTTCCATTAGCATACTGACCGCTCTGTTTGATATGCTGCCCTCTTTGTGAGCATCCACCTCTCTCGGTTTGAGGTTGAGGTTTCTTCCATTCCTCTTTAGGCTTCTGATTCCTATCTTGGACAACTGTCTTGCCTCTGGGCTGACTTCTGCCTCAGCCTCTTTGACCTTGTTTTCGGCTCAACTTCTCTACATCTTTTAGAGCCATCTGATAAGCATCTTCCACCGTTTGGATGGTCATCATGCTCATCTCATCCTAAATGTCGTATCTCAGACCATTCATGTACCTAGCAACTTTTTCATCATCACTTTCGCGATGATCTACCCTAATGTTCAGCCTGTAGAATTCTTCAGTGTACTCCTTTACTAACATCAGCTTTTGTCTCAAATTCTGCATTCTTCGAAACAGAGTAATTTGGTAATCCCTGGGAATGAATTTCTCCTTCATCTTTGCGATCATCCTATCCCAACTCTTGATTTTCTGCTTGCCTTTGTAGCGTCTGTCATCTTGTAGCTCATCCCACCACAATGATGCATGTCATTTTAATCTTGTGACAACGTGTTTGACCTTTTTGTCTTCCTCGACATCTTCATAGTCAAGATATGTGTCCAGAGCTCTAATCCAGTCTAGAAGTTCTTCAACATCCATGTTTCCTTCATATACTAGAATATCCATTTTTTTCCTTAGCACCCATTCTTGCAACAACCCTAATCAGGCATTCATTTGCTGCATCTTCTGTTGTAACTTCTTCTCTTTCATGTCCAACTTCATCTTCACTTTCAGATTCACTGACATCCTGAACACCGGCTGTGCACCTCTATGCTATCTCCATGTCCTCGAGTATGGCATGTATGTCACGCATCTCTCTTTCCATGGCTGGATTTGGCACCTGCCTACCCCTTCCTCTTGGCATTTCCCTTTCCTCTGGTGGATCGGGTGTTTGCCTGTCACTTCTTCTCGACGTCATGGCTGAGATTTCTTTCTCGCTTTCCCTGTCTGAAGTATACAAATAAAGTCAACCTCTGATACCAAACTGACGCAGACCTATCGACCCTCGGGCCAAGATCTGCTCACAGGATCGTTCTTTATCTCCCTCGAGCCGAATCGTCTCTTTAGATTCCCTGCTAGAATCACAAATTATCGATCCACAGGTCCTTTTTTTTGGTAGCTTCCCTGTGCGAACAACACTAGGCGCAAGATCCCCTTCTCCATGCAACCACAACGTTGTGATCAAGGCCCAATTCCAAAGGTGCTTGTCACAACTCGCCACTCGTGATTTCATGAGTCGAGGCTCCCGACTCTTCTTTTCCAATCTTGCGATACCTGAGATCATGAAATGGTTATAGCTCCTTCTCTTGTCAGCGCCCTCCACATGTGACCACCGACTATGCTATCTCGTCTCGCTACTTGCCACTTCACAAGTTGTGGTGTCCAACCTTGGTACCTTCCTTTCACGAAACCCCGAGAAGCGATGTTGACCTTTCTCCTCGCGTTCTCGCTACTCGTGACTTCGCAAGTTGAAGGGTTGAACTCTCATTCCCCTATCTCTCGAATCCCTGAGACACAAGAGGTCAACGGGTGTTGACTCCCTTCAATAGGTGACGTGTGTCCGCTTGTCTATTGCATGGGCCCACCTTGCGATTCTACCATGTGTCCCTCATGCCCAGCTTCGGCACTTCGCGACATCGCTTCCCGAAGCGCTGCCTCCTTTGTACCCCGACACCTGAAGTGCCGAGATCTCGAACTCCTTGCTACTCCTTATCGCAACTCATGACTTTGGGACTTTCAGGACAAAAGTCTTGACTTCCTATCCACCGATATGCCAAAATGTCGAAATTCTGACATGTCGTTAATGCGGGTCCCACAACGAAACTTCCCGCCTTTTTGGAGTTTCAGACTTCGTGACTTCGCGAATATTTATGCTAAGCTTTCGACTCTTCAACCCATGAAACCCCGAAATGAGATTACGTGAGTGATCCAATAGCCCTTGTTGGCTCAGATCCTACGGCTGTCCTAGCTCCTTGCGATCTCGCCACTCGCGACTTGGAGCACCCAATCTTTGGGCTCTCACTTTGCGAACCTTTGAGTTCGCGAGATCCCTTGATCTCTGCCACCTTTCCTCCTCCAATGGATAGCTGCGATTCTCTCGTGACTTCGCCACTCGCGAAGTTGAAGGAATTCTTTTTCTGACCTCCGACGTCCGAATCCCCGATACGGGTGATCTCGCGACACGTGTCCTCCTTCTAATGGACGGCTTAGATTCTTTCGTGGTTTCACGAATTCGCCTTTCGCAACCTCATGAATATTGATGCAAAGGTTTTAAAGCGTAACTCCCCTACTCCTCTGCACGATCCGACGGCTCACGGGACTTTGCAAATTCTCCACGGAGAATTCTAACCATCCAATGCCTCTTTGACAACTCTTGCGAAGTGAACACGATATTCCTTCGCTGAAACTTATCTGCCTGGAAGTAAATTTGCAACGCCTCCACTTTGAACTCTTCAAGGTACTAAACCTCTTGAGATTTTCTTCGACGGCTTCAAAGATCCTATCCCTTCTAAGCTTGATTGAAAAATCCTCAAGTTCTTTGGGAAACATTCCTGCGTGCACTCCTTGCGACACTTCTTCAAATATACTCCAAGTATTTGAATTCTTAGACTCTGTGCACTCTTTTTGCAGCAGCAGTCCTTCAATTCTTCCCTCAGGTTGCAACCTCTAAGAATCTACTCGGCCTGCGCACACCTTGCACGGCTCCTGTGCTTATCTTGCACTTCTGCAAGAATGAAAACAATGTTATCCCTCCTGAGCTTGCAGAGACAAACTCTGACTTCTGTCAATGCACAACTTGCGGACAATTTCACAACACTCCTTGCAGGAAAACTCTTGCTCAGACAGAGAAACAATTGAAAATTATTCCTTACTCTCCCTCTCTTCAGATTTCAGACATTAAATATGAAATCATACATTCATGCATCAAAGCAAATGCATAACGGAGAGTAACAAGCATGAGCATAACATTCAATCATGCATACACAAAAAGTAATTGAACACCATGAGTCTGAATCAAGCTTCATATATTAATCTCAGAACTTCTATACATGGGTTCTTCTACACAACTTTCTTCTTCTTCCTCTCTATGCTCTCTTGATTGATTATGCTAATAATGTTACAATGATACAAGTGAGGGTGTCTATATCCGTTTTCGTTCCGGCTACTAAAACTGTCTAATCTAAGAATTTAAAGCTACCTACTTACATTTACTAGCATAAATTCCTCTTAATCCTTCAAACGAGAGTGGGACGCTCAAGGTCTGATTACAATCTACAAGTACACCCTTTCTTAATTGTTTCATTTATGTTTGGCGTATCAAACTTCAAAATATTTCAAACATTTCATCATGTGCCAAAATGCGTTGGTGTTTCTCCCCCGCTCGCTTGTTGTTGGCAATGCTCCTGCATCAACATCTCTTCTTCTTCCAAGGATGCATAAATAAAGGAAGGCTTATTATCCTCTGAATAGACAAAGCAGAGGATAATCCTTTTTATATGTAAAGGGAAAGAGAGAAATGAGTTGATAAAGAGAAATAGGATTTCATGAAGAAAGCTCATAAACTGATACCTGGTCTTCCCCTTCAATATGGTCATTTTTCTATCAACAGAGTCCTCCCTAGTGGAGTCTTTGATTGTGGACTCGCCAGGTGAAAACTGCAATCTTCAATGGTTCTGGTATCTGATGCACCTTCATAATCAGAAGCTCTTTGTTGATCTATCCCAAGGAAATGTCTTCAATTCGTTCCCCGAAAACAACGCCATAAATGTTAGCACTAGAAGTCACCCTTATATTTCATAGAAGGTAAGCCCAGTACCCAGCAGTTTATATAGTAAATGTAAATTATTTTTTAGAGGCCAAATGGAGAAGACTCAATGAAATTAGTGTTCTAACTCTTAAATCTGCACTGGTATGTGCAAGCAATTGAAGTCTTGGATCAACTTCAGTCAGTAAGTTGGAGTAAAGGTTAGTAGGAGGAAGAATTTGGTGAGAAAAGTGTAGAGGTATTCCATGAACATCAGGCCTTCCAGCAGCCTAAGGAAGAAAAACTTAAACACAAGATCCTCTTAGATTCAAATTTCAGGGAAACTGAAAGAAATCATAATAGCATTATAATCAAACATTCATCATAATACAGTCACAACGATTTATGTGAATCAGTCAATCATGAAATATCTCAGTATCAAAGGCAAATAAGATGGAGTAAGAAAGATGACTTAGATTAATCAAGAAGTCTCAAATCAAGACATAACCAAAGAACCAATGTTCTTCATCAAAATATTACAATAGCAGGGAGCCTAGCTCAACCATTCCACCTTAACAACATATCAAAACTGCCTATATATACTAAAAATGATGCAACCACCAAGAATGTGATTGGACCCCTGCATTCAAAGTTTCCAATCGACGCCTAATCTGTCATCCTGTGTAGGCCTTCTTATGTCAAACGCGAGCCCAAATTAGTTGTTTTATTTACAGGAAACTCCGTCCCTCGGGAAAATTTGGATTGACAATCTCCCCACACGGACATTCTCAATATGATTTCCATTTATGGGGTGAGACAAGGTCTCAAATTCCGCCCCCATTTCCATTAAATACCTTCATCGACATCGAGACGAGGCCTGACAACCATAAATGTTCCAGGTGGTGCCCATGACTTCATCGAGTCAATCCTAGAGCCTCGAGGCCATGCAGATCTTCTTGTGTGACTAATACGACCACTTTCGGCCTTTGGCACAACTCCTCTCCATCGCTCCATCCTGCATGCGACCTCGGACCATAACTTGGAGCTCATATCCAAAGGATCTTCAGGATTTCATCCTTCACAAACTTACATCGTGCTTCATGCTAAAACCTCTTATTCATGAAATGCGAATTCTCGGATCTGGTGCCACGTGTCCCTCTGAATCAGACGATTCCTATTGATTTTGGGCTTCGAAACTTCGGACCTTCGGGTCTTCGGGACTTCGGGGCCTTCGGGACTTTGACGCTTTTCTCATTTTAAAACTCCCGAAGTAAGGCTCCCGAAGTGACAGCTCTAATGACGCGTGGCATTCTGGATTTGGGCGGTCAAGATCCACTTTGGGTCTCCGGGCTCCGGGAAAACCAAATCTCAAATCTCCCTTACTCTTTCATGCACTTTTACTCGGAGCTGTCGATCTATTGACACGTGGCTCTTGTTGATCAATGGATCAGATTCACTTCGAGCCTTCGGGACTTCTGGCACTTCGGGACTTTGGTCACTTCAACACTTTGCAATGTTTAACTCCCATAATTCTCTGGAGCGTCGAACTCCGAAGCGAGGGATCTTCCTCCATGTGTCCTCTGCTTTTGATGGCTCAGATTATTTCGAGAATTTGGGCTTTAGCTCTTCGGGAATTCCACACACTTCTCACTTCGAAAATCTCAAAGCTTATTTCCCCGAACACTTGGATCAACTTCCACCTGTTCCTTTAAAGATCAATGGCTCGTGATCTCTTCAGGCCTTTTGCTCTGTCACTATACTTCATGCAACATTAAGATTTTGAACGCCCACAAGCCTCTAATCTCAACTCCACATGGAATTCCCAGTGTTGAAAGATGAACCTGCATTTTTTCTTGATTCAGGTCTAGAACGGACCGCTCTGAGTGTCGTGCTTTGAGCCCGCGGTTGTGTCCTATGTAAACAAAGACTTGGATGACTAGATAGGGGCTTGGGAAAATAACAGGACGAGTGATTGAAACAAAAGGAGATGGTTCTTCATCTTTAGAGGAAAACATAAAGGCTTCAGGCCGAGACTTTTTCAGGTAAGACATCAAGGAAAATGAGGTCTTTTAAACAAAAAGGGATGAACAAAACCGACTTTACCAGTCGAAGGTAAAACTTTAAGACACGACCCATGAAAGAGAGAAAGACAGGAAAAGGATACAGACTTAGGTATTTACAACAGACCCATACGACTCTTGAAAACCCTATGTGATAACATTTGGCTCCACAAGGAATTGCATGCTCTCTGTGAGCTTCCAAGAACGTGCAGTTCTAGTGCCTTAGTTGTTGGCCTATGGAGTCTAGCCCAAAACTTTCGCTGAAGAAAACAGGGAGATATGTACACTACTCTACTAAAACGAAAAAAAAAAACACATGGGCTCTAGAAGGAGCTTATTTATGTACAATCCTAGGCTAATTGAATTTTACAATGCGCTAGGTGAAAGCAAACTTCCACCATAGCCACCCAGATTGTCTAGTAATATAACTCTTCTTCAATTCACTACAGATGATCCATAAAAATCTAGGGAGGTATGACAACAGAACGAGAACATGGCTTGGAATACTAACCATACCCCCAGATAATGATAAGATGAATAATTTTTCAAGCTTTAATGCTTTTGGAAAACACAGCTCCATATATGACCCCATAGGGTCACAAAATTTGTAATCATGAAATCTCAACTGGTAAGAAATTAAATCTTGTCCTTCATTGTTGCTCACCCGTCGTTCAATGTTCTTAGGTGTGTAGAGCGTTGATACGGGTCGGCTGATCCCAGGTGATATTTGCTCCTTTACAGGTCCTGGACAGGAGATAAACTGCCCACTTAGCTCCTCCTTTACATGTTTCTCTGTGTCTTCTGCGGGTCCAGGATGGCTAATTTCCACCCAATGCTTTTCTTTAATGAATAAAGGAAAAGGATCTGTAGTTTAGTCTTGGAAATCTTTCATGAAACCATACTCACCTGTGAGTATCGGTGAAATAATTCCATTTGAAAATTTCAGAAAATCTGAAACATATGACTCCATGTATATGGCCATAGGATCATGAATAACGTGACATAAATCTTGCTACTCCTCTGTAAATGCCTCTCTGCTGGCAAATAAATGACCTCCTTGTTCTTTCGAAACTAACTCTTGATCACCAACAATTGCAGTCTCTCCTTCATAAGAATGATCATAAGATAATGGTACATCAGGATTTAAAGCATCACAACTATAATAAGCCAAGAACATATAGTTATCTATGCAATCAACCACTACTTCATGCTCAAAGTGTTTTGAAAACTGATCATAAGATTGATATGCATTCCTGCCCATAGAAAAATCTGCAACTATTGAAGGATCTAATTCCAAATGTGAATCACACCCACTTCCCCGTTATTGTTCCAGATCTGAATTATACTCATTGTCTTCTTGCTAAGAATCTGAAACATACTGACAGTCTTCTTGCTTATGCACATGCAATTCTTCAGGACATGCTTTCATACGAACCCCCTTGCTAGCCCTGATGTTCTCTTCAACTTCTTCATCATCTTCAAACAGGTGTCTTAAGGATGAAGATTTCCTTTCTCTCAGGATAAGGACAAGCTCTTGATGTTGAGCCATGACATAGTACACCTTGGCAGCAGTCTCTGTGGGTCTAATCTCCACAGGCATACTATGATAAACATTGTAAAACCTCATGTTGAAGACAACCAAGGCTTCCTCTTCCCCTCTCCTCAAGTCATTAAAATCAAACCAATAGGGGCTTGTTCTCACCCCAACACTTTAAAAAATCTCTTCATAGCTCGATCCAAGAACCAACAGAACCAACTCCCAAACATTTAAACCACACAGCAACATCTCTAGACAAATAATGTGAGAACAACCTCATGGTAACATCCTCATGAACAATCACAAATTGATCAACAAATTTCTCAAAGGCCTCCAAGTGCCTGCTAGCTATAACATGATCCTCCCCATAAAACCGAGGAAGATACTCAAAGGAATAAAGAGGATAAGGATGAAGGTCAAGTGGTAGCCTTAAAGTTTTAAACATCTTGTCTCTAATATTAGCTTGAAAACTGGTGGGATGAATATGAGGTTTAGCAAGAATATGGACAGGCTCGACAGTAATAACGGAAGGAAATGAGATCTAATAAGGCTTTGAATCATTTTTTACCCCCTCAAGGCTACACGTGTGATCAATTTCACGAGGAAATCCAATACAAATCTCACTTTTATGAATAGGCTAAGGAGAAGACACAAGATCAACATCTACAACACAAGAAGAGGGCATGTCTTCTTCTTCCAACGATGGATAAATAAAGGAAGGCTTATTATCATCTGAATAGAAAAAGCAAAGGATAATCCTTTTTATATGTAATGGGAAAGAGAGAATTGAGTTGATAAAGAAAAACAGGATTTCATGAAGAAAGCTCATAAACTGATACCTGGTCTTCCCCTTCGGTATGGTCATTTTTCTGTCAACAGGGTCCTCCCCAGTGGAGTCTTTGATTGTGGAGTCGCCAGGTGAAAACTGCAATCTTCAATGGTTTTGATATCTAATGCACCTTCAGAATCAGAAGCTCTTTGTCGTTCTATCCCAGGGAAATGTCTTCAATTTGTTCCCGGGCAACAACGCCAGAAATGTTAGCACTATAAGTCACCCTCAGATTGCATAGAAGGTAATGCCAGTACCCATCAACTTATCCAGTAAATGTAAATGATTTTTAAGAGGCCAAATGGAGAAGACTCAATGAAAATAGTGTTCTAACTCAGAAATATGGACTGGTATGCAAAAGCAATTGAGTTCTTGGATCAACTTCAGTCAATAAGTTGGAGTAAAGGTGAGTAGGAGGAAGAATTTGGTGAGAAAAGAGTAGGGGTCTGTCGTGAACATCATGCCTTCCAGTAGCCCAAGGAAGAAAAAATTAAACACAAGATCCTCTTGGATTCAAATTTCAAGGAAAATGTAAGAAATCATAACAACATTATAATCAAACATTCATCATAATACAGTCACAACAATCCATGTGAATCAGTCAATCATGAACTCTCTCAGTATCAGAGGAAAATAATATGGAGTAAGAAAGTTGACTTAGATTAATCAAGAAGTTTCAAATCAAGACATAACCAAAGAACCAGTGTTCTTCATCAAAATATTACAATAGTAGGGAGCCTAGCTCAACCATTTCACCTTAACAAAATATCAAAACTACCTATATATACTAAAAATGATTCAACCACCAGGAATGTGATTAGACCCCTGCATTCAAAGTTTCCAGTCGACGCCTACTCTGTTAGCTTGTGCAAGCCTTCTTATGTCAGACATGAGCCCGACTTAGTTATGTGATTTGCAGGAAAATTCGTCCCTCGGGAAACCTCGGATTGACAATCTCCCCCCATGTCCATTCTCAATATGATTTCCATTTATGGGGTGAGACGAGGTCTCAACTGCTACCACCATTTCCATTAACTACCTTCATCGGCATCAAGACAAGGCCTGACAACCACTAATGTTCCAGGCAGTGCTCACGACTTCTTCGAGTCAATCCCAGTGCCTTGAGGCCATGCAGATCTTCTTGTGTGACCAATACAGGCACTTTCGGCCTTTGGTGCAACTCCTCTCCATTGCTCCATCCTGCATGCGACCTCAGGCCATAACTTGGCGCTCATATTCAAAGGTGCTTCAGGATTTCGTCCTTCACAAACTTACGCTTTGCTCCATGCTAAAACCTTTGATTCGTGAAACCGAGAATTCTTGGATCTGGTGCCACTCGTCCCTCTGAATAAGACGACTCCTGTTGTTTTTGGGCTTCGGGACTTCAGACCTTCAGGTCTTCGAGACTTCGGGGCCTTCGGGACTTCGATGCTTTTCTCATTTTAAAACTCCCGAAGTAAGACTCCCGGAGTGACAGCTCTAATGATGCGTGGCATTCTGGATTTGGACGGTCGATATCCACTTTGGGTCTCCCGGCTCCGGGAAAACCAAAGCTCAAATCTTGCTTACTCTTCCATGCGCTTTTACCCAGAGTTTTCGATCTATTGACACGTGGTTCTTGCTGATCAACGACTCAGATTCACTTCGAGACTTCAAGCACTTCAGGACTTTGGCCACTTTAGCACTTTGCAATGTTTAACTCCCACAATTATACGGAGCGTCGAACTCTAAAGAGAGGGATCTACCTCCATGCATTCTCATCTTTTGATGGCTCAGATTATTTCGGGAATTCAGGCTTCGACTCTTCAGGAATTCCACACACTTCTCAATTTGAAAATCCTTAAGCTTATTTTCCCGAACACTTGGATCAACTGCCACCTGTTCCTTTAAAGATCAACGACTCATGCTCTCTTCCGGCCTTTTGCTCCAACACTATACTTCGTGCAACATTAAGATTTCAAATGCCCATGAGCCGCTAATCTCAACTCCACATGGAATTCCCATCGTTGAAAGATGAACCTGCATTTTTGCTTGATTCAGGTCCAGAAGGGACTGCTCTGAGTGTCGCGCTTTGAGCCCGTGGTTGTGACTTGTGTAAACAAAGACTTGGACGACTAGATAGGGGCTTGGGAAAATAATAGGACGAGTGATTGAAGAAAAAGGAGATGGGCATTCATCTTTAGAGGAAAATATAAAGGCTTCAGGCTGAGTCTTTTTTAGGTAAGACATCAAGGAAAACCAGGTCTTTTAAACAAAAAGGGGTGAACAAAACCGACTTTACCAGTCGAAGGGAAAACTTTAAGAAATGGCCCACGAAAGAGAGAAAGAAAGGGAAAGGATACAGACTTAGGTATTTACAAAAGACCCATACGACTCTTGAAAACCCTATGTGATAACATTTGGCTACATAAGGGATGGCATGCTCCCTGCGAGCTGCCAAGAACGCGCAGTTCTAGTGCCTTAACTGTTGGGCTATGGACTATAGCCCAAAAATTTTGCTGAAGAAAATGGGGAGATATGTACACTACTCTACTAAAATGAAAAAAAAAACACATGGGCTCTAGAAGGAGCTTATCTATGTACAATCCTAGGCTAACTGACTTTTACAACACTCTAGGTGAAAGAAAAATTCCACCATAGCCACCCAGATTGTCTGGTAATATAACTCTTCTTCATTTCACTGCAGATGATCCATACCAATCTAGGGAGGTATGACAACAGAACGAGAACATGGATTGGGACACTGACCATACCCCCAAATGATGAAAAGATAAATAATTCTGCAAGCTTCAATGCTTTTGGAAAACACAGCTCCATATATAACCCCACAGGGTCACAAAATTTGTAATAAGGAAATCTCAACTGGTAAGAAATTAAATCTTGTCCTTCATTGTGGCTCACCCGTCGTTCGATATTCTCAGGTGGGTAGAGAGATGATACAGTTTGGCTGATCCCAGGTGATATTTGTTCATTTACAGGTGCTGGACAGGAGATAAACTGCCCACTTAGCTCCTCCTTTACATGTTTCTCTGTGTCTTCTGCAGGTCTAGGATGGTTGATTTCCACCTAATGCTTTTCCTTAATGAATAAAGGAAAAGGATCTATAGTTTGGTCTTGGAAATCTTTCATGAAACCATACTCACCTGTGAGTATCGGTGAAATAATTCCATTTGAAAATTTCAGAAAATCTGAAACATACGACTCCATGTATATGGCCATAGGATCGTGAATAACGTGACAAACATTTGGCTACTCCTCTGTAAATGCCTCTCTGCTTGCAAATAAATGACCTCCTTGTTCTTTCGAAACTAACTCTTGATCACCAACAATTGCAGTCTCTCCTTCATAAGAATGATCATAAGATAATGGTACAATAGGATTTAAAGCATCACAAATATGATCAGCCAAGAACATATATTTATCTATGCAATCAACCACTACTTCATGCTCAAAATGTTCTAAAAAATGATCATAAGATTGATATGCATTCCTGCCCATAGAAAAATATGCAACTATTGAAGGATCTGATTCCAAATGCGAATCACACCCACTTCCTCGTTGTTGTTCCAGATCTGAATTATACTCACTGTCTTCTTGCTCGGAATCTGGAACATACTGACAATCTTCTTTCTTATGCACATGCAATTCTTCATGACATGCTTGCATACGAAACCCCCTGTAATGTTCTCTTCGGCTTCTTCAACATCTTCAAACATGTGTCTTAAGGATGAATATTTCCTTTCTCTCAGGAGAAGGACAAGCTCTGGATGTTGATCCATGACATAGTACACCTTGGAAACAGTCTCTGTGGGTCTAATCTCCACAGGCATACTATGATGAACATTGTAAAACCTCTTTTTGAAGACATCCAAGGCTTCCTCTTCCCCTCTCCTTAAGTCATTAAACTCAAACCAGTACTAATCAAGGGGTTTTTTCTCACCCCAACACTTTAAAACATCTTTTCATAGCTCGATCCAAGAACCAATAGAACCATCTCCCAAACATTTAAATCACACAACAACATCTCTAGACAAAGAATGTGAGAACAACCTCATGGTAACATCCTCATGAACAATCTCAAACTGATCAACAAAATTCTCAAAGGCCTCCAAGTGCCTCTCAGCCGTAACATGATCCTCCCCATAAAATCGAGGAAGATACTCAAAGGAATAAAGAGGATAAGGATCAAGTTCAGGTGGCAGCCTTAAAGTTTTAAACATCTTGTCTCTAATCTTATTTTGAAAACTAGTGGGATGAATATGAGGTTTAGCAAGAATATGGATAGGCTCGGCAGTAATAACGAAAGGAAATGAGATCTAATAAGGCTTTGAATCATTTTCGACCCCCTCAAGGCTACAAGGGTGATCAATTTCACGAGGAAATCCAATACAAATTTCACTTTTATGAATAGTCTGAGGACAAGACACAAGATCAACATATACAACACAAGAAGAGGGCACGTCTTCTTCTTCCAAGGATGGATAAATAAAGGAAATCTTATTATCATCTGAATAGACAAAACAGAGGATAATCCTTTTTATATGTAAAGGGAAAGAGAGAAATGAGATGATAAAGAAAAACAGGATTTCATGAAGAAAGCTCATAAACTGATACCTGGTCTTCCCCTTCTGTATGGTCATTTTTCTGTCAACAGGGTCCTCCCCAGTGGAGTCTTTGATTGTGGAGTCGCCAGGTGAAAACTGCAATCTTCAATGGTTCTGATACCTGATGCACCTTCAGAATCAAAAGCTCTTTGTCGTTCTATCCCAGGGAAATGTCTTCAATTCGTTCCCTAGCAACAATGCCAGAAATGTTAGCACTATAAGTCACCCTCAGATTGCATAGAAGGTAATCCCAGTACCCATCAGTGTATACAGTTAATGTAAATGATTTTTAAGAGGCCAAATGGAGAAGACTCAATGAAAATAGCGTTCTAACTCAGAAATATGGACTGGCATGCACAAGCAATTGAGGTCTTGGATCAACTTGAGTTAGTAAGTTGGAGTAAAGGTGAGTAGGAGGAATGAATTTGGTGAGAAACGTGTAGAGGTCTATTGTGAACATCAGGCCTTCCAACAGCCTAAGGAAGAAAAACATAAACACAAGATCCTCTTGGATTCAAATTTCAAGGAAACTGAAAGAAATCATAACAACATTATAATCAAACATTCATCATAATATAGTCACAACAATCCATGTGAATCAATCAATCATGAATTTCTCTCAGTATCAAAGGAAAATAAGATGGAGTAAGAAAGCTGACTTAGATTAATAAATAAGTCTCAAATCAAGACATAACCAAAGAACCGGTGTTCTTCATCAAAATATTACAATAGCAGGGAGCCTAGCTCAACCATTCCACCTTAACAAAATACCAAAATTGCCTATATATACTAAAAATGATGCAACCACCAGGAATGTGATCAGATCCCTGCATTCAAAGTTTCCAGTCGACGCCTACTCTATCAGCCTGTGCATGTCTTCTTATGTCAAACGTGAGCCTGGCTTAGTTATGTGATTTGCAGGAAAATCCTTCCTTCGTGAAACTTTGGATTGATAATATCCCCCCACGACCATTCTCAATATGCTTTCCATTTATGGGGTGAGATGAGGTCTCAACTGCCGCCCCCATTTCCATTAACTACCTTCATCGGGATCGGGATGAGGCCTGACACCCATGAATGTTCCAGGTGGTGCCCATGACTTCTTCGAGTCAATCCCAGTGCCTCGAGGCCATGCAGATCTTATTCTGTGACCAATATGGGTAATTTTGGCCTTTGGTGCAACTCCTCTCCATCACTCCATCCTGCATGCGACCTCAGGCCATAACTTGGTGCTCATGTCCAAAGGCGCTTCGGGATTTCGTCCTTCACAAAATTACGCCGTGCTCCATGCTAAAACCTCTGATTCGTGAAACCATGAATTCTCGGATCTGCTACCACACGTCCCTCTGAATCGGATGACTCCTACTGATTTTGGGCTTCGGGACTTCGAACCTTCGGTTCTTCGGGACTTTAGGGCCTTCGGGACTTCAATTCTTTTCTCATTTTAAAACTCCCGAAGTAAAAATTCTGGAGTGACAACTCTGATGACGCGTGGCATTTTGGATTTGGATGGCTGAGATCCACTTTGGGTCTCCGAGCTCCGGGAAAACCAAAGCTCAAATATCACTTACTCTTCCATGCACTTTTACCCAGAGCTGTAGATCTATTGACATGTGGCTCCTTCTGATCAACGACTCAGATTCACTTCGGGACTTCGGGCACTTCGATACTTTTGCCACTTCGACACTTTGCAATGTTTAACTCCCACAATTCTTCGGAGCGCCAAACTCTGAAGCAAGTGATCTGCCTCCACGCGTCCTCAGCTTTTGATGGTTCAGATTATTTTTAGAAGTCGGGCTTCGGCTCTTTGGGAATTCCACACACTTCTCACTTCAAAACTCCTGAAGCTTATTTCCCCGAACACTTGGATCGACTGGCACCTGTCCCTTTAAATATCAACAACTCATGCTCTCTTCGGGCCTTTTGTTCCGATGCTATACTTCGTGCAACTTTAAGATTCCAAATGCCCGCGAGCCACTAATCTAAACTCCACATGGAATTCTCGTCGTTGAAAGTTGAACCTGCCTTTTTGCTTGATTCGGGTCCAGAACAGACCGCTCTAAGTGTCGTGCTTTGAGTCCGCAGGTGCAGCCTGTGTAAACAAAGACTTGGACAACTGGATAGGGGCTTGGGAAAACAACAAGATGAGTGATTGAAACAAAAGGAGATGGGTGTTCATCTTTAGAGGAAAACAGAAAGGCTTCGGGCCGAGACGTTTTTAGGTAATACATCAAGGAAAACCAAGTATTTTAAATAAAAAGGGGTGAACAAAACCTACTTTACCAGTCGAAGGCAAAAATTTAAGAAACGACCCGTGAAAGAGAGAAAGATAGGGAAAGGATATAGGCTTAGGTATTCACAACAGACCCATACAACTCTTGACAACACTATGTGATAACAAGGCCTGTGAGCATACTCTCTGTTGGAGCCGCCCTTGTTTTTTTTTTTTAACCCTTCACAATTTTCATTTCGATGCTTGAAATCTAAAGTGGTTTTCTTTTTCCCTCCGAGAGATCGATGATCTCTAAGAGCTTGATCACACAAGAAGCTATAATTCTACTACCCTCGAAACAAGTCCTTCTTTTCGTAAGAAGGTTTCCTCTTTTTTGTTCTACTTCGGTATCTCGTAGGTCGGATACTATAACTCATGAATTCACACGTCCCGAGCCATGAAACGGCAAAGTCGTTTTAAATTTTCACTCAGGACAATGACTAGGGTAAAATTTTTTAACTCATGATTAAACGTCGTCGGGGTTTCGCGCCTCGACGTTCGCCGAACCCAATTTTTTATTTTTACAGCCCCAAGAGCCGAGAACACGAGGCCTTTTCGGGATAACCCTGGTCAAGGATTAAAGGAAAAAAGGCTAACCGTGGTTAAAGTTGTTCTCGTCGCTTCGCCACTCGGCACTATATTTTTCGAAAGTTGCGGCGTCTAAACCCCGACTCACGAAGTCACGATGTAATTACAACATGATTAATTAATCACTTAATCCAAGATTACCCTCCCCTTAATTAAGTCTTGTCATCGCAGTCTCACGGTTTCGGAACTCGGCATATAAATCTCCCAGAAACTTATCTTCAAAATTCCGAGTTGCGATATGGCGAATAAAATGATTATAAAATTAATTATGCCCCAAATCGCGATTACCTTTAATTAAACCAAATTCGGTCCTCGTGGTCTCGGGAGTTGGAGACTCAAAATGTTAAAAGAAAATCCACGATATAACGAATAGCGAGAAATTGATTAACGTTGGCGAGATTGGGTTAATTAAACTAAATCAAGGCATATCCCACGTTTCGAGGTTTGCATGATTCCCGAGGAAGCCTTTTCTCTCCATACGCCAACTGACTTTAAACCGCCAAAATTTATGACATTAATGGGGAAATAGGGTAAATCTATGAATGTAGGATCGGATTTTACGACATAAATTTAATTCTAAATATGATTGGAGAGGCTTGTTTTGAAAGGTACCGTTTTTTCAAATATATGTAAGAGCTGTGTTTCATTATGCATTTTTCATAGCACGCAGAGCTCATCACTTCTGAGTAAACTAACTTCTATATGTATACGCAGGTCTATCGTAGAAGAGCTAAAACGCAAGCTTCAGCCATCGCTCCGCGGAAAGCAGCAAAGGTGAATGTCGAGGTTGCAGGACAAGGCTCAGATAATGTCTCCGATACTTCGCCCCGAAGTGTCAACTCAGTCCCTAACTGGTCATTTGTTTCAGACATTCTGCAATATGAATTGGTGGATTATTCAGACGACTCTGACAACAACGAAAGAGATGATCTGAACACCAAATACAAGATAGTTGTCCAATCTAGAATGCATAGAGTAGCAGCCAAGCCACGGTTGCTCCCATATTATGACATGGTCCGATGGGCGTTAGATCATGTAGACTTACCAACCAGGACTATCATGAACGAACAAAGAGTTACCGTAGGGACTTTTAGGCCTGAGCATATGCAAACCATGTATAAGCTACCCACGACATTCAATTACACATATGGCGCTGAGTTCCTGGAGGAATTCAAGGAGAAGGAGTGCACACAGTATGATAAAACCATGTCAGGTTTGATAAAGGATTGGGTTTCACGCACCGCAAAGTTCAGAGCTAATGACCACGACGTTTATTCAATCGCTTCGTTGGAGCTGCAGTATAAATATGTGGCTATGATGACGTGCCGGTTATATGGGAGAGAGGACACATCGCATTTTTTCCTTGCATGGGTGCCTCTTATGTTTCGGGTCGCGGAAGGTTACTCTTTTAATTGGGCAAAGTTGCTTTCGGATAGCTTGGCAAATCGGGTCACAGAGTATCGGGAGCAGAAGAAGAATGGGAAGGCGTCATCATTCTTCATGTCCACATACATCATGGACGCAATCTGTTCTATGACACCATTCCCATTGATGAGCTGGGGTTGGACTTCAGCCAAAGAAAAACCCATACATGTATATCATGACAAACTATGAGAGAACAAAGAAGAAAATTTCGCGTATGAAATTTTCAACCGGGTGATGGTGCCCCTGCATGTCGCCATCTTTGGTCACCCGCCACCTCGTATATTGAACAGCATAGCAACAAACATTAGCAGCATAGCGGACTGGTACGTGGAGGCTGAATTTTCATACCTCAGAGTTTTAGGGGCTTCTGTTCCCCCGCATGCGCTGCCATTATTCATTCCTGACAAGATGGCTTGTCGCGAGGTTGCTCACCAGATGGTAATTGGCGGAGTAAGTAAAGAGCTCAAAGGGTACTCGAAGAAGGTTTGGCCGTCTTTTCCCATTCGTTTGAATTCTTATTCTTTATTAGATTTCGGGCATGCCAAAGCCGAGGCTGCAGCCCTGGAGGACCTGAATTTGGTCTCCATCGAATATAAGAAACATGATCCACAGAGGGTCGTAAGAAATCATTTGGCTAATTGTGGGCTAAAAAGATTTGAACATGAGAATTCACCCCCGGACGATGTTTTCTGAGGAGCGAGGTCCTATGAGGAAATTCTGGCCTGGATTCAATCTTTGGCGCCCGAGGATAGAGCCGAGGTATTGAAATTCCAGGGACACCAACGTAGCTGTCTCCCCGCTATACTGCGCGGAGAGGGTCCCGGTATTTCAGAAACGAAACAAGAGGATGCTGAAGGTTCTAAAGATGCAACTCCTGACCAGGGAAAACACCAGGACAAGGAGGAACAAGCAAAGAATCCAGAAGCAGAGGAAAAGACTCCAGACCCACCAAAGAAACAAAATCTGGAGACCGAGATAAAGACCCTAGAACCACCAAAGAAGCAGAACCCGGTCGACACCCCATGAAAATCAAAGAAACAGATCGGAGCACCCATCACATCTGTCACCCCATTGCAGTCGACGCATGGAACTATCGAAGAAGGATGGATATTCAATGAGGAGCTCAGGCCCATAAGAGCAGAAGAACTCCCTCTGAATGAGTTTTTCTTTGATAAAAAGAGAAAAGAGGTGGTAAAGAGGGAATTTTACCAGGAAGGAGAGTCGACTTTTAAAAAGTACAAAGTCATGACCGACGGAAAAAATAAAAAGAATGAGCAATTCGCCACTAAAATCACAGGGACACTAGGAGCGTATGCCTCGGTGAATCAATTCTCAGTCGGACTTTTAAAGAATCAACTTAAAAGGAAAAATCGCCTGATCAGGACTCTTGAAGCCAGATTGGCCTCTGCCACAGAAAATGCTAAAGGATAGGTGAGCGTGGAAATAGAACAGGCCAGATTGGCCGACAAAAATGAAATAGAGATGCTCAAAGCTAAGCTTGAGCAAGCACATTTGGCGGTCTGAGATAGTCGGGCACAGGCGAACCAACAGAGGAGTTTGATTGAATAGCTGCAGGCTCGGGTAGAAATCGCCGAGAGAAGAATGATAGACAGCGGGATATTTAAATCCCAAGCGATCGAGATTCGGAGCAGAATCTCTTTGGCACAGCAGAATTTGCTCGCCAAGGTGGGGGCGATCCGAGAAAATTGTTTGTTGATCAATCAGGTTTCCAAGAACTTATCGGTCAGAGAAAGGGATGCAGGAGCGGCTCGGGTCGCTTCCAGGAGGCGGTGATAGCCACGAACAACCGGGTTTCGGCGGGTACTCCCAGGTTCACCATTTCAGAGCAAACCCGAGGAAATATTCTGTTGAAGGATTGGGAGGAAAACATCACCATGAGCAAGGAGCAAGCCCAAAAGGTAACTATTTCCCTAGAAGAAGCCTTTAATTCTATAGACGGCAAGCTGCTGGGCATTGACAGTGGAGGCAATGCCGAAGCATTGATGCAAATGAATGTGGAACAGATCTCACTTGATCTGAAAGATAAGGAAGAAAGAGATTCGGCTGATATCTCTCAGATGAATATGGTGGACATACTCCAAGTTGATAAGTACATGATCAAACCCAGCGTGCAACTAAGTGCCCTCGACATCATCGACGCACAAATGGAGGACAAGATGTAGCAGTTAGCCCGAGAATGTTACTTCGTCGAGGCCAGCTGTCAAGCAGAACCATCATGGCTCATATCACAGTTGGTGGAAAGATGTATCGCCTGCACCGAGTCCGCGTGACAACAAGCACCTGGCATCAAATGAAGACAGAGTAGGAGAAATGGAGCGATTGCTCTCTCCTCTGTCATAACCGAAATTTTGTGACTATTGAGATTCCACCCGCTTTGTAAAAAATGTATAAATATATCCCAGAAAGAAAAAAACAGGGCTGGACCTTTTTGAGGTTTTGTAATAGAGTTTTTACATTGTGAGTTAATACAAGCAGATCTGGAGATTCTCAATTCTGTCACTTCTGTATTAGAATTTTGCTTCCTTGTATCTCATTTTTTCATTTCAATTCATATTCATAATCGATGTGCTTCGTTATACTTTAGTACGACCACTACTATAACTAATGAATTTGGGTTTTCTGTAATTGTTTATTGTCTTTCCTCTGCACCAGCTATCAGCCGGTGTAAGACCAATCTCCATTTTCAGAATTCTACATATATTCTTTGTTACATCAGTTATTTCCTTACTAATTTTCTCTTCTGTTATATGTGAGATTTCCCCTTAACAGGAGCCTTGCGTTATATACAGCTAAATGTTTTTCTCCCACTTCACACCTTTATTTAAAATATAATATAATTACGGGAACGAGCCTTCGATTTGCATCCATTTTCTATTTTTGCAATCGTAAGTTCTATTTACACGACCAACTGAGACAACACTTAATCACTTTAAAGTCTTTCCTACTTTTACTGTTCCCCCATGACAGTTCCTATACCAACTCAACCTAACGTTGAACCCGGAATATCGAATCAAACGCATATTGCCTTAAACCTCTTCAATTTCATTCTCAAATCGGCAACTAACCGGGCCGAACTTGAACAATCATGGACAGTCATTGAATGAGACATAACTATCCAGGAACAGTTGGAAGCTAGACAACGCCAATGCAGGAATCTTCCCTAGTTTCCTTTACCAAAGGTTTACTTTTCCCTCTTCTACACCTATTACCCACTTTCGGATGCCTTGACACTGTACGTTTAAGCCTTAAGTATAGACTCAGGAACAACATCTTTCTGGCGCCGTTGCCAGGGACCGAAGTTACGAAATCTTTTTCCCTGAGAAAACGACAATTGTTTTTCGTTGAAAGTGTTACCCTTTGATAGTGAACAAAGAGTACACACCTTTTAAGGATTTTTATCTTTCACTTGGCGACTCCACAAGAAATAAACTGGCATCTGGTCGAAGGAATACCAGACAAAACCCGGATGGTACGCAGATTATGCCCGTTACCGACCCCGAAAAAATTCTAAGGGCGAGAGGCTCTTTTAAGCCAACCGCTTCGGTTTACAAACCTGAAACTCCATCACTGAAGGCTGAGAGTCCTTCCGAATCCTCAACTCTGCTCAGTCCTCGCTTTGGCGCTAAAGATTCAACACCAATCTTCTCCGAAACTAGGAGTGAGATCCATCCAACAATCCAATTAGCACACAAGGGAAAGGGCCCGTTCGAAAGTTCGTCGACTTTTAAAATACCATCTCTTCTTCAGTTGAATTTCTCGACTTCACCACATTCTAAAGAGTGTGTCACGCACTCATTTCTCACACCCATTGGTTTTCGCGAGTCCTTCTCATGCAAATCTGAGGAACCGAGTCCTCGCGTTCCTTATCTCCCCTCACCAGACTTTCCTCTTCGCAAAGAAAATAAATATTCCCTTTAATTTTCCAAAATCCCCTTTATAACGTTCCACAAACAACGATGGTAGCCGCTGGAGGAGGAGGTGGAGGGTTTATAGGAGGAGGTGGAGGGTTTATCGGAGGAGGAGGGGGAGGTGTCCCTCTAGGAGGAGGTGGAGGTGTCCCTCTAGGAGGAGGTGGAGGTCAAGGGCCTGCACCCCCTCCCAGGGTTTTCGTGAAAGTTGCAGCTAGATATGCTCCATTAGTATTGCCCATCCCCCGACACGATCTTCCAGAAAATTACATAAAAAATTTATCGAAATTCACCGGAGAGGGGGATTTGACTGCGGCCGAACATATTAATTTTTTCGACCAATTCGCAGATATCTTCGGTATCGAGCACAAGGATGTATATTCGATATTCCTTGTCCAAACTTTTGAAGGTCAGGTATGAACTTGGTTTCGGAGCCTACCCATAGCCTCTATCCTGTCATATGACGCTTTGGAAGATGCTTTCCTCAGACAATGGGGCGAGCGAAAAGACCATCTCTATTATCTAACCGAATTTGGGTCTTTGAAGAAAAAGAACTCAGAAACGGTCATGGAATTCATTCAGAGATTCAACAAACTGTACAATAAAATCCTAGCTGAAGTCAAACCATCTCAACCCGCGGCCAAAGTGACTTTCGCCGTAGCTTTCGAGCCAGATTTCGCACTACTTCTGCGAGAGCGAAGGGGAGCCACCTTAAACCATATGCAGGACGATGCGGTAGAGATAGAGTCTAATATGATGGCTTCGGGTAAACTGAAGGCTAGAGTAGAGACTGGAAACCAAGAGACCAAGTGATTCAGAGAACAAGCGGGTCCTTCAGGGTACAATAGATCCTCAGATGATAGGGTGGACGATATGGCTAGAGTGATCAAAGAACTGTCAAATAAAATATCCAGAATGGAACTCGAACAAGCCAAGGCTGACTCTTACCCCAGAAAATATTTCAAGAGGAATCAAAACCCTCCTAATCAACAAAGACAAATAAAAAATGAGGATCAAAAGATACAAGCCGCTTTAAAGACTGAAAATTTTATTGGAGCGAACGATTTTCAAGACTACGGAGATTCAGATAATGACGTCACGAACTTCGGTGATGACTGTAGTCAACCATATCTAACTCGCGAGGACTATGAAAAATCTTTAAACGCGCCACAATCGTCAAATGAAGGTGAAGAGGGTGATCACACTGATCTCTGTGAATCTCAACCAGAAACCGAGATAATGATGGCCGATTTTCATCCAAAGTACAACCTAAGATCTAAGAATAAGCCCACCCCCACGACTCAACCCAAGAAAATCCTTCAAGGAGGCCAAGCTTACGAGCCTCCTTCGGACGATACCCCATTACCCAACAACAAAACTAGAAGAGTAAGCACCCAAGAGCTCAAGGTGGAAAAAGTTGAAGCTCAAACACAGGAGACCGAACCCGTAAATAAAGCTACATCTTCAACTTGGACCATGAATGATAAAGCTGTCTAGACAAATAAGTCGGAAAGGAAGAATTCATAAGTCTCAACCAGAGAAACAAACAAGGTGAGCGGAGCTTTCAGTTTTGAAAATGAGTTAAACAAAATTAAGATACCAATCCCTTTGGTGGAATTAGCGAAAAACCCTGTTTATCGCAAGAAAATTACCAAAATGATAGGTGTCTCTGAACTAGAAAGCCAGTCTGATGTTATAAACTTGGAAGATGATAGACCTAACATCACTTTCGGCCCCCATTTTGAAGGGTCCAAAGACAACATCGCTCCCTTTTATATCACTCTGAATGTATATGATTAGTTGCTGCATAATTGTATGCTAGACTCCGGAGCTTCCCATAATGTCATGCCCAAGATTATAATGGAGAAGCTGGGTCTCCAGATCACAAGACCTTATGGAAATCTGTACTCTTTTGATTCGAGGAAGGTTAAATGCATGGGGATGATAAAAGATCTGGTAGTTACCCTGGCGTAGGTCCTGGTTAAGAGTATCCTGATGGATGTGGTTATCGCAGATATTCCCCCTAAGTATGGCATGTTGTTATCTAGGTCACCGGGAGCCAAGTTGGGAGGTTCTTTACAGTTGGAAATGACTTACGCCACAATCCCTGTTTTCGGTGGTTAGTTCACTCAGTTGTACATAGAAACAAGACTAGCATATACGGTCAGTGACCCTCAAAACCCAAATAACTTCCCTATTTACATTGCAGACCAAGATCTGGGAAATTGCATCTTGTCTTTTGATGATGGTCTGGATGGTTGTCTAGAGGAAATCGATACGAAGCAAGAGGAGTTAAACCTCATGACAGAGTATCTGTGTAGTACTAGTGTCTGGAAAATGTATTTTGATGGTGCTTCATCTTCTGAAGGGGCAGGTGTTGGAGTGCTTTTAGTGGCGCCTGAAGGTAAGTTCATTGTTCCTTTCTCTTACCGTTTGCAGTGGGACATAGATTACACCAATAACGTATGTGAATATGAAGCATTGATCCTAGGATTAGAGGCTTCCAAAAAGCTAAATATAAGAAATGTGGAGGTATATGGTGATGCCGAATTAATAGTCAAACAAGTAAACCGACAGTACCTAGCCAGGCACCCCAAACTAAGAGCGTATAGAAATTGTGCTTGGGATATCATGGAAAAAAATTTCTCATCCGTAAATGTCCATTTTATCCCTCGCCCAGAGAATCTACATGCCGATGCATTGGCAAAGGCATCTTCAACCTTCTCTCCCCCCACGACCTTTAAACTAAAGTATCACATTGAAATCCGATACAAACCCTCCATACCAAATAATATCCGACACTGGCAAGTCTTTGAAGATGACGAACAAATTATGAAATTCCTTACAGCAGTAGGCGAATTCTCTGAAACTCATGCTGACCAAGAAAATCAAAATGACTCAATGTGGATCATGCAAGAAGGTGAAGACTCTGAAACCTTCCGAGAAAAAATTGTGAAGTATCGTATGTTGGTTCTTAAGAGCAACCAAATTCCGAAAGGCTTAATTCCCTTAGAAATACTTTTTGATCAGAACGACGTACCTGTGAAATCCACTTTGCAGCCCCAACCAGAAGAAATGGAGGACTGTGATATAGGAACTGAAAAAGAATCCAGGGTAGTAAAGATATCCAAGTTCCTCCCTCCCAAAGTAAAAGTCAAGTACAAAGACCTACTCAGACAGTACAAATATGTTTTCGCCTGGTCCTATGATGAGCTTAGAACTTAGGACACTTCCATAATTGATCACAAAATACCTTTGAAGCCCGGGGTCAAACCGTTTAGGCAAAAGCTTAGGCAAATTAACCCCCTTTTGTTACCCGTAATTGAAAAGGAAGTTAAGAAGCTTTTAGATGTGAAAATAATCGTACCCCTGAGATACTCGGACTGGGTGGCAAACCTGGTCCCGATCAGGAAGAAGAATGGAGAAATCAGACTGTGTGTGGATTTCCGAAACTTGAATAAGTCTTCTCTCAAGGATAATTATCCGCTACCCAAAATGGACCATGTCCTAGAAAAAGTAGTTGGAGCAAATCGAATGTCTATGATAGATGGGTTCTCTGGGTATAACCAAATCGCCATGAACGAGCAAGACAGAGAAAAAACTGCTTTCACCACACCCTGGGGTACATTCATGTATGACAAAATGCCATTCGGTTTGATGAATGCAGGGGCTACATTCCAGCGCGCTATGGACATCGCTTTCGTAGGAGAAAGAGACAAGTTCGTAGTCATCTACCTCGACGATTTGACAGTTTTCTCTAAAACCGATGAAGAACATTTGATCCATCTAAAACAAACTTTCGAAAAATGTCGCAGGTTTGGTCTATCTTTGAACGCAAAGAAATCACATTTCACTATGCGGGAATGTAAGCTTCTGGGCCATATCGTATCTAGGGATGGGATCAGGATTGATCCTAAGAGGATTGAAGCAATTGAAACTATAAATATTCCCAGACACATAAAAGAGATTCAATCTTTTTTAGGAACAATAAATTTTTTACGAAGGTTTATCCCCAATTTTGCTGAAATTGTCAAATTGATCACAGGAATGTTGAAGAAGGATAGTGGAGTAAATTGGACGACCGAGGCTAGAGCATCGTTCGTGCATATTAAAAAAGTCATTAGCGAGGCACCTATGTTAGCGAGCCCAGATTATCTGAAATATTTTCTTATCTTCTCGTTTGCCTCTGAACATACTATCGTCACGGTACTCCTACAAAAAGATGAAGAAGGATTCTAATGGCCGATCGCGTTTTTTAGCAAAAGCCTTAGAGACGCAAAACTGAAGTACGGCATAATAGAAAAACAGGTGTACGCAATGGTAAAAGCGCTAAAGGCATTCAGGACTTATGTACTGCATTCAAAAATTATCGTGTACGTGCCGACCAGTTCTGTAAAAGATATATTGGTGCAGCCAGACAGTGATGGAAAAAGAGGGCGATGGCTTGCTAAAATCCAAGAATTCAACTTGGAAGTTAAACTGACCAAATTGATAAAAGGGCAAGGCCTAGCCAGACTCTTAGCTGAATCAAATCTCAGGGCTCTTGATATTAATTGCTTGCAGGGAAGCGATGAAGACACAGACCTAAATGAACCAGATGAAGGAATGAGTCCAAACCAGATCGAAGAGAAGTTCTTATCATCGAGCTGGTACAGAGACATAGTGTTTTTCTTACTGAACCTAAAATGCCCAGATGAACTATCACCTTCTAAATGCAGAACCTTAAAACTCCATGCAGTTAAATATTGTATATCCGAAAGCCAGCTATATTGGAAGGATCCACTTGGGTTCCTATTAGTCTATTTAGTAGAATCAGAAACCCAGCGGGTTATAGACGAATTTCATAAGGGAGTCTGTGGGGGGCATCACACATGGAGAGCTACAGCCTACAAAATCTTGAGGGCTGGATATTACTGGCCGAAACTCTTTTCGGATGTCAATGCCAAAGTGCGTGCCTGCATCCCTTGTCAAATATTTGCTGGTAAACAGAAGCTCCCTACACTGCCACTAGTTCCAGTCAAAGCTGAAGCTCCATTTCAACAATGGGGTCTAGAATTCATAGGGGAAATTAATCCCCATTCCAGTGCTCAACATAAGTGGATCTTAACGGCTACAGATTATTTTACCAAGTGGGTGGAAGCCATTCCAACCAAAAGGGCAACAAACTCAGTTGTAATCGATTTCTTGGAAGACAATATCTTATCAAGATTCGGTTGTCCCCAAAAGATAGTTACCGACAATGCCCAAGCCTTTAAATATATGGCTATGATCAGTTTCTGTCAGAGGTATAACATCATTCTCGGCCATTCCACTGCATATTACCCCCAGGGGAACGGATTGGCCGAATTGTCTAACAAGAGCTTGGTGAACATAATCAAGAAAGTACTGGATGAAAATAAAAGGTCTTGGTATGTGCACTTAAAGTACGCCTTATGGGAAAACTGCATCGGCACTAAAAGGTCTATCGACATTTTGCCGTTTCAAATGGTTTATGGGACAGATGTTGTTCTACCTATAAACCTAGCGCTACCTGTGATGAAATTATGTCAGGATCAAAACGAAGAACCCAATCATGTAACCAGGAGAATTAACCAGTTGATTGAGGTTCAACAGCATAGATTTGAAATTGATGAAAAGATGCAGAAGTACCAAGATGATATGAAAGCATTGTTCGAACTTAAGGCAAAGGACAGGGAATTCCTTCCAGGTGATCTAGTACTAAGATGGGATGCAAGAAAAGAGGAAGCCACGAAGCATGGTAAATTTGACCACCTCTGGTATGGACCATTCAGGGTCTTGGCTCTAGAAGGGGAAAATTCCTTCCTTTTGGAAAATATAGACGGAGAGGTCCTCAGCGCCCCTGTCAACGGGCGGTATCTAAAGCATTACATGACGTAACAGTCGCCCGATTAAAAAAAAAATAAAAAAAAAATCGTAAATAAATAAATTTCATTATATAGGTTTTGTACATACATATATTTTCAGTTAAACATTTGCTTTAAATTTTTGGTTTTTGTTCAGAAACTCTCGACACATTTCTAATAAGGTTCGTATTTTCTATTTACAGGATTCCAGTTGCGTACGAAAACTAGCAGGAAAAGTTTTGCAGGTCGGTGTCAGAAATAGAGTGGCATAAAGTAGGTGATACCTAAAATAGTTTCATATTGCACAAGGAAAGTGAAATGAAAAGGTAAAAAGGAACTTTCTCAAAAAACATATGTTATGAAAAACTGTTAAAGGGAACCGAGGTAACGTCATTCAAACTGCAATATCGGCTAACAGGTTAGATAACAGGATTATTGCTTGGCTTGATTTAAAGTAATTTGAATGATACACTCAATCAAAAAATGCTCTGTCAAAATAAACTATTACCAAAGATATATACCAGAGTTAGTCTCGAGTTGTTTTGACCTTCGTATTTTCATTCAATAAATCGCTACCTGGCGCCATGCCTGCCTTCGGGTCTAACTTTTGATAAGCCACCATCTTTTCGTTTCATCACGAAGGGATACAAGTTTTTCGTTTTAGCCTCGTGAGTTTCAAAACAGATTGTGGAAAGAAAGCAGGTCTTCACAACTACTTGATCCCATGCTAAGCGAAGGAACGTTTTAGAACAATCCTAGCTTTCCTAGGTTTTTCAACGGTATCGGAGGATTAAAGCTTGCTCAAATAGGATGCCCTTAAAAAGTTATTTTCCTTTTTTTTTCCCTAAGAACGAAGATGTTGTGAAGGTCAAGGGAAGGTTGGTACCGAGTAATCAAAGTAAGTTGACAGACCTCTAATGCAAAATATTACATAGATATCAGCCCTGATACAAACTGATTGCCCCCATTTTCGCGCTCAAAAAAGTAAATTATAAGACAGGTGGTGAAAGGAAATTCAGAAATGATTACCCCCTCCTAGTCCAAGAGATGATGAAAGGAATTTCAAAAATGATTGCCCTCGTCTCAGCATTTAAATGTATAAATATATTTCGAAGTGGTGAAACGAAATTCAGTAAAGGGGCCAGATAACTTCACCGGGGTACTGAACAGGCTCGCTGACAGTGAAGCAATGTCTGAGATATCTGTAAGGCTGTTATACATGAATATCACTCTACTCTGGTAACCTATGCTTTCTAAAACCTGATCCACATCCCAAATTCAGACGGGACTCCCCAATTTAAAAACATATAATCTCATTATTTTGATGTAAGCCGAGAGCCACAAGATCTGTTGAGTCTCCTAGGATTGTTTCGATTGTCTTAAAACATACCTAAAGTTAGTAGTGGGAAAGGGAAAATTTTGAAAGGGATTACAGCTGTGTTTGAAAAGAGTATATGATTTTGAAAAGACTTCTCAAGGTAAAGAATGGAATCTTCTCCCCCCTTCGATCCTCTTTCATTGAAACTTTTCTGCTTGATTGAGTTTTCGACTCCATTTACCCGATATTGGCACGTGGTCTACTGTTCTTTCCACCTCACAGGAAGGCGGGATCCATAGTTGCAGCCTATGTTGGAGTCGCCCTTGTTTTTTTTTTTTTAACCCTTCACAATTTTCATTTCGATGCTTGAAATCTAAAGTGGTTTTCTTTTTCCCTCTGAGAGATCGATGATCTCTAAGAGCTTGATCACACAAGCAACTATAATTCTTCTACCCTCGAAACAAGTCCTACTTTTCGTAAGAAGGTTTCCTCTTTTTTGTTCTACTTCGGTATCTCGTAGGTCGAATACTATAACTCATGAATTCACACGTCCCGAGTCATGAAACGACGAAGTCGTTTTAAATTTTCACTCAAGACAATGACTAGGGTAAATTTTTTTAACTCATGATTAGACATCGTCGGGGTTTCGCGCCTCGGTGTTCGCCGAACCCAAATTTTTATTTTTACAGCCCTGAGAGCCGAGAACACGAGGCCTTTTCGGGATAACCCTGGTCAAGGATTAAAGGCAAAAAGGCTAACCGTGGTTAAAGTTGTTCTCGACGCTTCGCCACTCGGCACTATCTTTTTCGAAAGTTGCGGCGTCTAAACCCCGACTCACAAAGTCACGATGTAATTACAACATGATTAATTAATCACTTAATCCAAGATTACCCTCCCCTTAATTAAGTCTTGTCATCGCAGTCTCGCGGTTTCGCAACTCGGCATATAAATCTCCCAGAAACTTATCTTTGAAATTCCGAGTTGCGATATGGCGAATAAAATGATTATAAAATTAATTATGCCCCAAATCGCGATTACCTTTAATTAAACCAAATTCGGTCCTCGCGGTCTCGGGAGTTGGAGACTCAAAATGTTAAAAGAAAATCCACGATATAAGGAATAGCAAGAAATTGATTAACGTTGGCGAGATTGGGTTAGTTAAACTAAATCAAGGCATATCCCGCGTTTTGAGGTTTGCACGATTCCCGAGGAAGCTTTTTCTCTCCATACGCCAACTGACTTTAAACCGCCAAAATTTATGACATTAATGGGGAAATAGGGTAAATCTATGAATGTAGGATCGAATTTTACGGCATAAATTTAATTCTAAATATGATTGGACAAGCTTGTTTTGAAAGGTACCATTTTTTCAAATATATGTAAGAGCTGCGTTTCATTATGCATTTTTCATAGCACGCAGAGCTCATCACTTCTGAGTAAACTAACTTTTGTATGTATAGGCAGTTCTATCACAGAAGAGCTAAAACGCAAGCTTCATCCATGGCTCCGCGGAAAGCAGCAAAGGCGAATGTTGAGGTTACAGGACAAGGCTCGGATAATGTCTCCAATACTTCACCCCGAAGTGTCGACTCGGTCCCTAACTGGTCATTTGTTTTAGACATTCTGCAATCTGAATTGGTGGATTATTCAGACGACTCTGACGACAATGAAAGAGATGATCTAAACACCAAATACAAGATAGTTGTCCAATCCAGAATGCATAGAGTAGCAACCAGGCCACGGTTGCTCCCATATTATGACATGGTCCGATGGGCGTTAGATCATGTAGACTTACCAACCAGGACTATCATGAACGAACAAAGAGTTACCGTAGGGACTTTTAGGCCTGAGCATATGCAAACCATGTATAAGCTACCCACGAAATTCGATTACACATATGGCGCTGAGTTCCTGGAGGAATTCAAGGAGAAGGAGTGCACATAGTATGATAAAACCATGTCAGGTTTGATAAAGGATTGGGTTTCACGCACCGCAAAGTTCAGAGCTAATGACCATGGCGTTTATTCAATCGCTTCATTGGAGCTGCAGTATAAATATGTGGCTATGATGACATGCCGGTTATATGGGAGAGAGGACACATCGCATTTTTTCCTTGTGTGGGTGCCTCTTATGTTTCGGGTCACGGAAGGTTGCTCTTTTAATTGGGCAAAGTTGCTTTCGGATAGCTTGGCAAATCGGGTCACAAAGTATCGGGAGCAGAAGAAGAATGGGAAGGCGTCATCGTTCTTCATGTCCGCATACATCATGGACGCAATCTGTTCTATGACACCATTCCCATTGATGAGCTGGGTTTCGACTCCAGCCCAAGAAAAACCCATACATGTATATCATGATAAACTATGGGAGAACAAAGCAGAAAATTTCGCATATGAAATTTTCAACTGGGTGATGGTGCCCCTGCATGTCGCCATTTTTGGTCACCCACCACCTCGTATCTCGGACAGCATAGAAAAAAACATTAGCAGTATAGAGGGCTGGTACGTGGAGGCTGAATTTTCATACCTCAGAGTTCCCCTGCATGCGCTGTCATTGTTCATTCCTGACAAGTTGGCTTGTCGCGAGGTTGCCCACCAGACGGTAATTGGCAAAGTAAGTAAAGAGCTCAAAGGGTACTCGAAGAAGGTTTGGCCGTCTTTTCCCATTCGTTTGAATTCTTATTCTTTATTAGATTTCGGGCATGCCAAAGCCGAGGTTGCAGCCCTAGAGGACCTGAATTTGGTCTCCATCGAATATAAGAAACACGATCCACAGAGGGTCGTAAGCAATCATTTGGCTAATTGTGGGCTAAAAAGATTTGAACATGAGAATTCACCCCCGGACGATGTTTTCCGAGGAGCGAGGTCCTATGAGGAAATTTTGGCCCGGATTCAATCCTTGGCACCCGAGGATAGAGCCGAGGTATTGAAATTCCAGGGACACCGACGTAGCTGTCTCCCCATTGTACTGCGCGGAGAGGGTCCCGATATTTCAGAAATGAAACAAGAGGATGCTGAAGGTTCTAAAGACGCAACTCCTGACCAGGGAAAACACCAAGACAAGGAGGAACAAGCAAAGAATCTAGAAGCAGAGGAAAAGACTCCGGACCCACCAAAGAAACAGAATCCGGAGACCGAGATAAAGACCCCAGAACCACCAAAGAAGCAGAACCTGGTCGACACCCCAGGAAAATCGGCGAAACAGATCGGAGTACCCATCACATCTGTCACCCCATTGCAGTTGACGCAGGGAACTATCGAAGAAGGATGGATATTCAATGAGGAGCTGAGGCCCATAAGAGCAGAAGAACTCCCTCCGAATGAGTTTTTCTTTGATAAAAAGAGAAAAGTGGTGGTAAAGAGGGAATTTTACCAGGAAGGAGAGTCGACTGCTAAAAAGTACAAAGTCATCACCGATGGAAAAAATAAAAAGAATGAGCAATTCGCCACTGAAATCGCAGGGACGCTAGGAGCGTATGCCTCGGTGAATCAATTCTCAGTCGAACTTTTAAATAATTAACTTAAAAGGAAAAATTGCCTGATCACGACTCTTGAAGCCAGATTGGCCTCTGCCGCGGAAAATGCTAAAGGCCAGGTGAGCGTGGAAATAGAACAGGCCAGATTGGCCGACAAAAATGAAATAGAGATGCTCAAAGCTAAGCTTGAGCAAGGACAGTTGGCGGTCCGAGATGGTCGGGCGTAGGCGAGCCAACAAAGGAGTTTGATTGAACAGCTGCAGGCTCGGGTAGAAATCGCCGAGAGCAGAATGATAGACAGCAGGATATTTAAATCCCAAGTGATTGAGATTCGGAGCAGAATCTCTTCGGCACAACAGAATTTGCTCGCCAAGGTGGGGGCGATCCAGGAAAATTGTCTGTTGATCAATCAGGTTTCCGAGAACTTATCAGTCAGAGAAAGGGATGCAGGAGCGGCTCAGATCACTTTCCAGGAGGCGGTGATAGCCACGAACAACCGGGTTTCGACGGGTACTCCCAAGTTCACCATTTCAGAGCAAACCCGAGGAAATATTATGTTGAAGGATTGGGAGCACAACATCGCCATGGGCAAGGAGCAAGCCCAAAAGGTAACTATTTCCCTAGAAGAAGCCTTTAATTCTATAGACGGCGAGCTGCTGGGCATTGACAGCGGAGGCAATGCCGAAGCATTGATGCAAATGAATGTGGAACAGATCTCACTTGATCTGAAAGATAAGGAAGAAAGAGATTTGGCTGATATCTCTCAGATGAATATGGTGGACATACTCCAAGTTTATAAGTACATGATCAAACCCAGCACGCAACTAAGTGCCCTCGACATCATCGACGCACAAATGGAGGACAAGCTGCAGCAGTTAGCCCGAGAATGTTACTTCGTCGAGGCCAACTGTCAAGCAGAACCATCACGACTCATATCACAGCTGGTGGAAAGATGTATCGACTGCACCGAGTCCGTGTGACGACAAGCACCTGGCATCAAGTGAAGACAGAGTAGGAGAAATGGAGCGATTTCTCTCTCCTCTGTCATAACCGAAATTTTGTGACTATTGAGATTCCACCCGCTTTGTAAAAATTGTATAAATATATCCCAGAAAGAAAAAAACAGGGCTGGACCTTTTTGAGGTTTTGTAATAGAGTTTTTACATTGTGAGTTAATACAAGCAGATCTGGAGATTCTCAATTCCGTCACTTCTGTATTACAAGTTTGCTTCCTTGTATCTCATTTTTTCATTTCAATTCATATTCATAATCAATGTGCTTCGTTATACTTTAGTACGACCATTACTATAACGAATGAATTTGGGTTTTCTGTAATTGTTTATTGTCTTTCCTCTGCACCAGCTATCAGCTGGTGTAAGACCAATCTGCATTTTCGGAATTCTACATATATTCTTTGTTACATTAGTTATTTCCTTACTAATTTCCTCTTCTGTTATATGTGAGATTTCCCCTTTATAGGAGCCTTGCGTTATATACAGCTAAATGTTTTTCTCCCACTTCACACCTTTATTTAAAATATAATACAGTTACGGGAACGAGCCTTCGATTTGCATCCATTTTCTATTTCTGCAATCGTAAGTTCTCTTTACACGACCAACTGAGACAACACTTAATTGCTTTAAAGTATTTCCTACTTTTACTGTTCCCCCATGACAGTTCCTGTACCAACTCAACCTAATGTTGAACCCGGACTATCGAATCAAACGCATATTGCCTTAAACCTCTTCGATTTCATTCTCAAATCGGCAACTAACCGGGCCGAACTTGAACAATCATGGACAGTCATTGAACGAGACATAACTATCCAGGAACAGTTGGAAGCTAGTCAACGCCAACGTAGGAATCTTCCCTAGTTTCCTTTACCAAAGGTTTACTTTTCCCTCTTCTACACCTATTACCCACTTTCGGATGCCTTGACACTGTACGTTTAAGCCTTAAGTACAGACTCAGGAACAACACTCTCCAGGTGAGAGTTTTGTTGAGAATTTTTCCTTGGTGCATTGGACATTAGTCGTAGGGGCCAGAGACTTCGTGTTCGTCCTATTTTTGGTAACCCTGGAAGGGAAGTGGGGTAATCGAGAGACTGTTGAGCAGATAAAGGGCACACTTCCTTGGGTGTGACAGCTGTGGGCACCTTGGGCTGGGCATTTTTTTTGAGAAATAGACCTTAACCTGTCACTAAGAACCCTTTTTCCCTAGTGGAGTTAAGCCCCAGCTCGGGGGTGACCTGTTGCTAAAATATTATGAGCAACATAGTCTATGGTTAGGAGGAATGTCTGAGTTCTGCGCACAATTGGTGACTTTTCATAAAAGATAAGTGTTATTTATGTGCTTGTCTCATTTACTGTGTGCTTATTTATCTATTTTTTACTTGGCTTAATTCTTGTATGTTGTCACATATAAGTAATTGTTGTTATTCTGCCTAATGTTGTTTGCACATGTAAGTGTGATGTTGATAGTCATTATTTTTAGTTGTGTCTGAGTATGACGATTATTGATAGTTTTTCATGTTAATTTATCCCTTTATATTGATCATGAGTCTCTGAGGCAATGTTTAAATGGTCGGGTGCGCAATAAAGTATCATTTGTGCACAATAGGTTGGAACTCAAGTGTGCGTACAAGGAAATAGACCCTGCGCACAAGGAAATCAGAATTTGAGTGTGACACTAGGATGGTTGTGCGTACGGTAGTGTTGTGTGATTAGTATACTCGTGAACAATTGTTTTTATTTACTTACACTGCTTAAAGTTGTGTTAAATGGAGAAAGTTAGTGTAACACGACTTAGCTTGAGGTTGAGTGCATTACTTCAAGTGATACTATGCAAACTAGGGTTTAGTCTAGAATATGCACAGTGGATTTTTGGAGTAGCATTGTTTGGTAGTATGTTGGGTGATGTTACAGTATGGTTGATTTGGAGTCACAGAAGTTGAGATTGTGTGACATGGCCCATCTTGGGTGGTTGGGGACGTTACAAATTAAAAGGAAATTGTCTGAGGAAGAAAGGTACGAAAAAACATGTAGTTCTTGAACCCTCTTAAACATATGAGCACGGTGTTATACAATATTGGTTTACACACTATAGAGAGCAAGGTCGTGACCCCACATGCCCAGTAACAAGTTAGTTCCTCAAGTCACTAGAGCTACGACCTAATATAAGTTTTTCTGGAACTATTCAAAAATGTGTTGACAAGACTATTGATAATCACATCAAAAGTGTGATCCAACATATAAGAAGTAGTGCCTATGTAGAGGTTTGTTCCCTCTTTTTCCAAATCACTATTATATGATTTTTTTTGTTGTTGTTTTCCCTTCCCTCACACATACATGTAACGGAAAAAAAAAAACACCACCTAACCATTTCACTTTAATTAAAATTGATTTCTATTAATAGTATCTTTTATTAAAGTGGTATTGTGTTAATATGGGTGTTCATATTTAGTGGAGTAATCAATGCAACATTTTCTTTCACCTCTCGAGGGAATCAAAATAACTTTTTTTTAAGTCATTAGCAGTGTAATGTCTTGTGGCCGCTAGAGATGCACGCATTAGATACGTTACTCTCTTCCACACATGTAATTTCTTGTTTCTGCTATAAATTGGAAATGCACTGGTGAATTAAACCTTTCATTTCCTTAAAATTTGAAGGAATGCATTGGTGTGAATCTCATGCTCCTGGGTGAAGAGATCGATATCTTCATTGCATGGAAAAACCATTGTTGCTTAGCTGGGTCAGAATGCCATTACTCCTCGTAATGTTGGGAAATCATTAGCGAGGTCACTCTCTATCTTTCATACCATGAGCTCAGCTAGACCAAAATGCCATGCCAACATCAGGGCCGAGTTGTTGGTTTCATGGTTGTATGATTGTACCTCTTGACATGGTGCATGCCCACAAGATATTCGATAAACCAATATTTGAGAAGAGACGAACCAATATTTCAGAAGAGACGGTGAAATAAATTTACCCGATTAATAAAAAAATTATTAATCTAGAAAGGCCCCATTTTCTTTGATTTTATGTTATCAGGACATTGAGTGGTATTGTTATCTCTACTTCTATTCTGTATGCAAAATAAGTCGGTAAAAAATCCATAGGATGAGACAACAAGTTTTGCATTACACAGCGTGATTAAAAATTGTAGGTTCGCAGAGTGAGCTTGAGCTCGGACGTATGTCAGGTGGGCAGGTCTTTCAGACTGCTTCATCTGGGCCTAGAAGTGCTCCTACTGGTAGGTATTAGTCACACTGGGTCTCGACGCTCATCTTCTTGAGAGCCCATCACTTCAACCATAAAGCAGTTTTCTTATGTTGCCCATGAATTTTCCGAGGAAGTTCAGGTATGACTCATGCTAGATCTATGTCTAAAAATAGAACCTTGGCATAATGATTGTTAAAAAAGAAAAATTTGAATCTAGTTCGTTACAATTACTATTCATAATCCAGTTAAGAGAAAATCCTATTTAGAATATTTCGATGTAGAGATCCCTTTTTTTAAATGGAATCATCCCACACAAATGTAATAACCCCATTAATATTATGCTCTATTCAATGAAATGTGTTGAAGCTTAATGAGAAATTTGTGTAGGTTTTGAGAGCCAGTCAATGGCTTCTACAACAAGCTTCTCTAAGCCACCGCTTATCTGCTTCACCACCTTTGTGAAGAAATTCATTCAATTATTCAACAAATATTTCTTACCTCTGTGACTCGACCGCCTCAACAACATTAGTCAGTAGATTAATATCAACTCTTGCTTACCTCCATGATTCGACCGCCTCAACAGATGAATAGCCTCATGATTAGCAGATGAATAACCTCTTATGATATACTTATTGTTGGAGAAGCAATTGTAATTCATTCAAATATTTTTCTATTATTTATTAATTCTATTCTAGAAAACTATGACTATAAAAGGAGACAATGAATTTAAGAATAATTTATATAATTTACCATATAGCTAGTTTACAAGTGAAAATTGTCCTATCTTTCAACCGTTGATTTAGATAGAAAAATGTCTAGCATATTGAACGGATCGAGGGAGAGATTCCCTTTCTGTTGAAGCTAACACACATGAGCAAACAAGTCTGAGAGAAATTGTGGAAACTTTGGAGGCTACACCAACAAGTATGAGAGAAATTATGAAGGCCACACTAGCAAGATTGAGAGAAATTATGGAGGCTACGCAAAAAAGGTGGTGCATCAACAAGTATGAGAGCCACCAACAAGTTTGAGAGCAATTATGGAAACTGCACAAGGGAGGTAAAAACATGATCTAGACCTTCCATATCGGAACTTGGCAACGGTGGAAAAACAAGCATGTTAGTACGAATCAGTGACAATAGAGGCCTAGGTAACAACCCGCTTCACAGATAGACTAGGTGTTTTTCTAAAGGATGGAAAAACAACACGTTTGTGTGTTGGTGTTAGTTTGCATGCTGGTGTAGGTGTTTTTCTAAAGGATGGAAAAGCAACACGTTTGTGTGTTGGTGTTGGTTTGCATGTTGGTGTAGGTGGCAACAGTAGATCAAAGCAATAAAAAATGAGGCAAGGTCTATGAACTATGTATTACAACAAACATTTAATGTGAAGAAGTAATGTTAGACTCATTTCCGAACATTATTTTGTTCAGGAAAAAAACACTACCTAAATGTGTGCATGAAAAGCAAGATAAACTAAGATATTGTCTAGATTTACCTCGAAAAGAGGCCAAAAGAGAAACCTCAAAACTTAGAGATAAAGTGAATGAAATGACAACATAAATCATATGAATTATATAAAAATTTAAGGTTAAAACAGTGAGAAGCCATTGGTTTTCGTGCCAAACTAATAAGGAGATGATAAATCAATTACCTTAGTCTCTACCCCAAAGGTTAAGAACTAATAAATAATATTTATTATTATAATGAATTTAAATTTTTTAATAATATGAAGTTTCACCTTAGAAAATGAAAATGGATATATTATTTGCCAAGCTAATAACAATTCAAATGTCATATGTAGAGAATAACAGAAAATAACATAACATTATAAAATTTAAGTTGTATCTCTTTAAGATTAGAACAAATTAGAAAATGAAAATGAAAAAACAAACGTATTAGTAGTATGTCATTCACTCAACACATCATATTTATAATCAAAATTCACAAGAGAAAAAGTTAAAACTTATCAAAGAGAAAGGAGTATTTTATATATCACTATATAAAAGGGAAATAATAATAAAATTGGTGTATGAGACCCCCTTGTTTGTGGGACAAGGGACCCCCCTCCACCCAACGATTTGACTAGTAAAGTCTACGAAGGTATACATACCCTACCCCCCTCTGGATTTGAATCTATGACCTCTTAAGAGGAAACACATGTTCTTAACCATTAGGCCCACATAAATATATAAAAGAGAAACTATTTAGGTCATAAGCATTCCCTTTTCTCATCCATATTGTTTTGTCGATTGTTATTTTGCTCAAGGCCATCCAGATCCATTAAACGATTGTTGATTGTTGGTTTATTGTGATCATCCCACATCTCCTCCTCTTTCACTGCATTGATCATCATCACTACCACCTCATGGCATGGTTCCCTGTATCTATTCCACAACCACACTGACTCAATGTTATCACACTATTATATTCTTCGAACATTTGTTCTCTTTGCATCTCACAAAATCCATCCTCCTACAATTTCCAGATCTTAGATCCATTACATTACATGCCTTTGTAAGTTTGTTCATTTGTATTCATCCATGTCTATGCCTTCGCGTTGAGAACATTTTTATTGTGATGCATGTCTCCCTCTCCTTTTGATCCTCCATCAACTTCTTGGCTTCTTTTACCCATTGAGATACCATGACCAAGGTTTCAATGTCATCAAAGTCAATGTTTTCAATGGTCTCCATAACTTTGTTGCAGGAAGGAACATAGTCCTTCAACATCATGTGCAAGAAGTTATCCAATTACATTTTTTTCAAGATATGCAGACACAAATGATGCATGACTACATTTTTTTCGAGATATGTAAACACAAATGATACAAGATTCTAGTTCTTTTCTCTTCCACTTTCAACTCAAGGGAACTCCTCATAATACCCTTTACCTCTAAAAAAAGATTTGAAAATTTTATGCATGCCAAAATATTCACATTGAAACATTTTTGAGACCTTGAAGTGTTGGTTTCCTCCCATGCCATGCTTCCAACGTTAGAATTAGCCAACAAGCTTTTCAACAAATATAAATTGATTTTGATATTCATTTTCCATTATAACACAAACTTGAGCGTCCTCCCTCTCTTATTTGCATTGTTAAGTTCTCATTAAACATTGAACATTAATATATGGTATGTTATTCCATACACATTGTTATATTATATGAACGGATTATTTTTTTTTGTCTTACTAAGTAGTAATATGGATTCCTAAATGTACAAACCCTATATCTCTTCCCCCATATGTGATAAATAACGTCAAATAGTTTTGAATCCACCTTGCTTACATACCTAATAATAATACATGTAGCATATCACTACAAGCAAGGCTTCCCCTTTCTCCATCACTCTCGGCTCAAAGTGCAAAGTAATCTAATGCAGAGAGTGATAGAGAGAATAGAAGTGGATATTTTGTTGTTAGATTATTGCAAAGGTAAACATCCAAATATATTACATCCATCACCTTTAAAACTTGAAAGTAAGACTCCACCAATCTAAAAAAATATTGCATAGGACTCATTACTTATAAAACAGTTCTAAACAGTCCACGGATTTGTTTATAGATTATAGTTTATAGTATGGTTGGAGTAGTCCACGGCTTCGTTTATAGGTTTATATTGATAAGAAAGTAAGCCAACTACCTTTGACACCTAAAGTGAACATATTAAAGAATATATTACCTTTATAATTGTATATTGGAAGCTTATAAATCAACCTCGTTACCCATATATATATATATATATATAATATTGATTTAACCCTATCTCTCTCACATATATATATATATATATATATATATAATATTGATTTAACCCTATCTCTCTCACATATATATATATATATATATATATAATATTGATTTAACCCT
>ML791769.1:897577-908054 GCA_009831015.1 Picea engelmannii | reverse complement strand
TCATGGTTTTGTTGGAAAAATAGAACAAAATAAACTTCATGGTATCAACTATAGCTTTCTTCAAGTTACATTTGTATATCCAATTCTTACGCATACTACTTAATGTAGATACTATGTGCATTGAAAAATTCACTTCAAACATATGCATTGGAATCTTCTCTTCAAAGATAGAGTTTTAGCAACTATTATACTCCTTAGTCTCCAAGAACTTAATCATATCAGATATATCCTTATTAACATGATGAGTTTCATAAAAAAATTCAACCATATTTTCAAACATCTTCGAGTAGCATTCGCTCAACAAAAAAGACAACCCATTTGGGAGATGTTCTATTATCCTCTTCAAAGACCTACACCAATTGCCACCTATGAACTTAGGACATTCCACTATATGAATTAACATCTCATGGAAATTCACTATGACTAAGCTTTAACGAGGTGGTCATACTAGAGACTATCTTCTTGCACCAAGGGAATGATTTAGTCTAATTCACCTTCATGAACATCCTTCACAACATCATAAATGTAAATCCTATATTGGAGGATTGGAACTTTCTCATATCAAGGAAGGAATCCTTCCTATCTCAAGTGGAGTATTGCACATTCCAATCACACTCAACACTGTCGAGCACAACAAACTCCATGGTCCATTAACAATTTTATATGCACACTTGGAGCATAAAGTCTTAGTATGCTCCCATGAACAAGTGATGTTAGCATCCAATTTATGGGTTGCAGCTAGCCATGTTAACATATCACTTGTTCAGAGTATTAAAATATTCTACAAACAAGAACATAATCCACCACAAATTCCAACATTTGTGGTGGTCAACTTCCATGATTACATTGGTCCTTCTTGGAATCCTATAAATCCAACGTATTTACCAATTGTAATTATATAAAGGGGAGGGAATACACATGTTCCACCTAAAATAGCATGTGCATTAACAATACATAAATATCAAGGTGTGGCATTACCAAAAGTTACAACAAACATTGTGTTGTGGCCACAACAACCCCTCTTTTTTCTTTTTGCTTTTACAAGCGAAATGAAAGGGGTACCCTACTAAAATTTCAATCCTATTGTCTAATCCTCTACTACCTGAGCCTAATGTTATGTCTTTGCCTACTTTGAGGGAGTTGGAGGTTTTATATTGTTGGATGATTGTTGTTTATGGCTGTTGATTATTCCTTTCCATCTAATGATTTATAATGTCTTCATGATGCTTATTGACCTATGATGTTTCGTTGACATTTGTTTCAAATATTTGTTGATTTTGAAGTGTTTGATGATACTATGTGGCTACAAGGTCTGAAGTTCTATTGCATGTCCTAGATGAGTTTGTGGCTAATTATTTTTTGATTGACTAATTCAAATTTTCCATCCTCTTATTGACATGTTATGCTTCATGAATTCATAATTATGCTCTCGCATATGGATTCTAATATTCTGCTTCAAATTAGCCCATGTAGTCTTAGGACACTCATCTACAGTCACCATATTATTGTTCAATAAACCTAAAATTCTCTTATAAGTTGGTTTAAAGGCATGGAATAAATTGTTTATTGTATTATCTAGGTTTCTTTTGATTGCATGGATGATATCATTCTTTTTTTTTGTAGGAGCATGTTTGCAGAGCCACTTTGATCACATTACCGCTCCAACCTTGAGAGGCCTATTGGGGAATTTGTTGATCCTTTTCTATAACCTTGACTTTGATCCTTACTGAGCTTCCTCTTTCTCTATTTTCTTAAGGTATTGAGCTTCCAAGTCCGTAAGATCCACCTTTCCTATAAACCCATCCCCAAGCCTCTTTGGATTGATCTCTACCAGATTCTTCTTTTGGCCTTCCCTCTTTCCCGAAACCCAGGCCCAAGGCCTATTGGGTTTTCTCCTTATTTTCCCTTATTATTTCCTCTAACCAAATATCATAGTTGGATTCTTCCTATCAAGAGTTGTCCAATGACTATAACCATACTTAAATATGAGTTCTGAATTGAAAGTTATGGAGTCTCAAAGTTTCCTAAGTTTTCACTCACCTTTTCCACCTCATTGCCACGTGGCTTCCATGTGTTTCACTCTCGCTTGTTCCATCCGACTTGGTACAGACACATGGTGTTGATGTGGCACACACGACCTACCTTGATCATTGTCAGTATTTGTCCGAACTCTTCTTCCCAACCTTCTAATCACATACTCCGACAACAATGTTGGAGCTTCATCGTCCCTGGTATTCACACTCTTCATTGTCGAAGTTCTTCTCCATCAGAGTAATCTACTCCTGATATCACAATTCACTCTGATGACCCTACCCCGATGAATGGTTGTGATTGTATTCCACTCGCTATTCGCTTGACGACCTTCATTAATTCTCAAATTTGATGGCCTTACAACTACAGTACCCACAGTACAGATATTTATTTATGTTTCTTAGTTACAAAATGTTCCTTCACTGCCTAGGATTGAATCCTTGTCTTCTTATTTCACATAGAAATGTTGTTCGTAGTTGAATTCTTTGGTGAATTACGTAGGTTCTTTTGAAGCTAAGCCCCTTTTCCTTCCAAGAAACCAACATCAAGACCACATGATTATTACTTTGAAAAGTTTCTCAAGCTTAAACCTCGAGCAGATTTCCAAAGAGAAACTCTCCCAAGCCGTCGATATTTTCCTTGAGTGAACAGTTGGAACTTTTTCATACAACATTATTCGAGTTACAACTTGGATAGTCATATTTAACACTCTGGACGATCTTCTTTAGACTCTGAATGAATTTTAATCGTGATCGTTGATCATCACTAAAAGGACGATCCAGATTTTCCGTATGCAAAATGAATCTATGGGGGAATATTCTTTGATACCCCTTGTCAATACCATGAAACTTCACATTTTCTGGGCACCAAATAATCATCTATGAATACACGTCATCACTTTTTTCTAGATTTAAACCTTCAACACACGAATCGAAGAAGGAATATTCTTCAATTATTTTCTTCGATACCTTTTCACTAGCGCGTTGGAACGGGCCACAAAATGGCTCTTCCGATGGACTGTGGGGATTGGTTCTAGATCTATTAAATGATTAGATCTCACTCTCATAGTTGATGAATTGATATGGGAATGGGATAGGATTTAGAAAGACTCTGATGTGAATTTATGAACACACACACTCTGCTCTTTTTGAGGTATGATGGACCACTAACCAGAACCGTTGATCTAGTGGGTTTTCTCTTTTGCAGGTTCAAGAATTAATGGTCTAGATTAACCCACGGGTCTGGTCAATGGTTGTTGAGTGAGAAATTGTAAACAACCATATATTTTGCTACAGGTGTCGGAACGAGGCCTGTGATACCTTGTTGGAAAGGTATCAGACAGAGGAACACAATGGCGATGATGAAGAAGGAGAAGATGAGGTTCAGACTCCCCTTCAAAATAATATGGTTGATGATGAATAAGGAGAAGATGAAGGAACAGATCAAGAAATTCATTGTTTAGGTGACACCTCTACCTCTCCTCATTTTGCTCAGTCTGCCTATGAAGAGTCCCTTATGAACAAACAACTTAATGAATTGAGTAAAGAAGAGAAAACAAAAAAAAATCAAAACAAGTACAACTTGAGGTCCAAATAGAAGGAAGGAAAGCTTAGTACTTCCCATCATCCTAAGAAATCAAAAAGTTATTCTAAAAAAATGACTACAACCAGTAAAGAAAATGAGGAACAAAACAATCAACCTATGATTAAGGCCCATGTTCCAGAAATTAAAGAGATCATGAAATCTCCTTCTTCTTTCAGCTTTGAAAATGAAATATAGAAAATTAAAATTCCAGACCCATTTTTAGAGTTGATCAAGAATGGAGAATTCAAGAGGTACCTTTCCAAAATGTTGCACCATGAGCCTACCCAATCAACAGATTCGGCGAATTTAGAAGATGAAAAACCAACAGTCGTATTGGGGCCTTTGGTAGAAGATAGGGATGACTCTTCTCCTCCCTTTTACACCTCATTGAATATTCATGAGAAAATTTTGCATAATTTCTTGATGGACTCAGGTGCATCTCATAAATTAATGCCTAAAACTATCATGGATGAGTTGGGTCTTGAAATTACGAAAACATATCATGATCTATACTCTTTTGAATCCAGGAAGGTGAAATTCCTTGGAGTGATTAAAGACCTAGTTGTTACCCTGTTTCAATTTCCCATGAAGAGTGTGGTCATGGATATTGTAGTGGTCGATGTTCCCCCTAATTTTGGGATGTTATTGCCAAGGTATTGGATTAAAATATTGGGGGGGAAATTGCAGATGGACCTCTCATATGCCACTATTCTTGTGTTTGGAGGTGAACACAGAAGGTTGTATAGAGAATCATAACTCGTTTTAATTATTAGTGATGAAGATAATCCCACAAACCATCCTATTTATGTAGTTGACACTGATTTTGGATCCAGTATTTTGGAACTTACTGATGTTCCCTAGACACCCTTGGAAATAAAATAAAATAAAAATCCTCTAATTATATGTGAGATGCCTCCTCAAGTTACCCAAGTTTGGAAGATGTATTTTGATGGGCCCTCTTCTAAATAAAGTGTTGGTGCTGGAGTGGTTTTTATTTCTCCTTCTCAAGAAATCATATCCTTGTCTTATAATTTGGAGTTTGAACTACAAATAATGTTGCAGAGTATGAGGCTCTAGTTTTGGGGCTGAGGGAAGCTAAATATATGAAAATTGAGGAGTGATTAGTTTTTGGGGATGCAATATTGATTGTGCATCAAGTAAGAAATCTGTATCAAGCAAATCATCCAAGGTTGAGGACTTATAGAAATGAGGTATGGGATATTATTGATAATTTTTTCCTAGATTTTAACATCTCATTTGTTCCTAGAGAAGAGAATGCTATGGTTGATTCTTTGGATATTTCTGCTAGCAATTCCAAAATCCCATTACCCCCAAAACTCAAGTATGATGTAGAAGGAAGTATAGGCCCTCTATACCTGACAATGTCAAACATTGGAAGGCTTTTGAGGATGATCTTGAGATTAAGAGATTTATGGAAATAGTGGAAGATTTTTCTTCTCTTCACATTGATCAAGATCAAGATACTGAGAAAAATCCTCATGTTGACATATTCCTGAACAAAATTGCAAACCACAAGATTGTCCAATTTCCTAGTAACCATATTCCCAAAGGATTGGTCCCTTTGGAGAGGTTGTTTGATAGAAATTATGTGGATTTGAAGGTTAAGGGATCAAATGGAGAAGTTGATGTGATAGACTGCAATCTAGGTACTCAGAAAAACCCCAAGTATATCAAGTTGTCTAGCAGTCTATCAGAGGAAAAAAGATCTGAATATGTGAAATTATTAAAAGAGTTTGTTGATGTATTTTCTTGGAAATATGAGGACCTACAAACTTATGATACAAGCATCATTGAACACAAAATTCCTTTGAAAGATGATACCAAACCATTCAGGCAGAAACTAAGACAAATTAACCCCATGTTGCTACCTATTATGGAAAAGGAATTCAAGAAGTTGCTTGATGCTAAGATCATCACACCTTTGAGGTACTCTGAGTGGGTGGCTAATCTAGTCCTTGTGAGGAAAAAGAACGGTGAAATCAAACTTTCTGTTGATTTCAGAAATCTAAACAGGAGTTCCTAGAAACATAGTTATCCCTTGCCTAAGATGGAACATATTTTGAAAGGGTGACTGGTTTAGCAAGGATTTACATGATTAATGGCTTCTCAAGCTACAATCAGATCTTTGTTTTACCTAAAGATAGAGAGAAAACAACTTGCACTACTCCTTGGGGAACATTCATGTATGCCAAGATTCATTTTGGTCTCATGAATGCAAGAGAAACCTTCCAGCGCGCAATGGATATTTCCTTCATTGGAGAAAAGGACAAATTTGCGTCCATCTATCTAGATGACATTACAATGTTCTCAAGATCTGATAAGGAGCATTATCATCATTTGAAGAATTTTTTTCTGAAGTGTAGAAAGTTTGGTTTGTCACTCAATCCCAAGAAGTCTTTGTTTGCTATGAAAGAAGCTAAGTTGTTGGGGCACATTGTTGCAGCAGAGGGGGTAAGGATTGATCCAAGTAGAGTAGAGACCATCAAGACTCTGTCTCTCCCTAGGTCCAAGAAAGAGATTCAATCTTTCCTGGGTAAAATAAACTTTTTGAGAAGATTCATTTCTAATTTTTTTGAATTGGTTAAGTTTATCACATCCATGCTAAGAAAGGGAAATGAGGTAAAGTGGACAATTGAAGCTCGAAATTCTTTTGATCAAATCAAACGTGCACTGATTGAGGCACATGTTCTTATCAACCTTGCCTATTCAAAATAATTTTTGATATTTTATTTTTCCTCAAATGACACATTGGTTGTTTTTCTTCTTCAGAAAAACAACCAATGTGTCATTGCCCTTGGATACGACACTAAAACTGGTTGGTCTTGACAGCTCATAGGGAGCATGCCATCCCCTATGGAGCCCATGTTATCACATATATTTTCAAGGGTCAATAAAATCTTTATTTTGATTTTGAGTCATAGTTTTACCTTAGGTTATAGGTTTTATGTCCCTTTCCCATAGCCATTTTTCATTTTTTTGGTATGAATAAATTATGATTAGTTTGGTTTTGGTCTGAAGAGTCATTGAGTCACAAATTTCAAAAATTTGTCATCATTACCCTGACATGTCACTTTCTCCATGTTGTACGATGACCCATCCTCTTGTCACTCAACTCATTAAAATGTCAAATCTAGTCTGAGTTGTACACTGCCAACTCATTAGGAGAGTTTGCAATGCTTTTAAAGTACATATTACATTTATAGTCATCATTGCTCTTAAAAGGTCATGTCAATTGGAGATCTCCTTGATTTTAGAGTTGATTTTTAAATCAATATTTAGGGATTATTGTTATGAATGTTTTAACCGTCTTCTCCAAGTCTGAAAAGAATCCTCCATTTTGGCGCTACGAACTAGTGTTACAGATAGGCACTGCACACTTCGTTGTGAATTGGCTGTAGGGGATGATTTGGCGGTTAGACCACTTGTAGTCACTCTTGTGCAAATATGAAGATATCATCTTTCAGCTCCATGCTACCATGTAGTCTATGAGATTTTCCACTGTGTTTTAAGGTCTGGAAATGGGTTAATGGTTGTTCTTTTTTGTGGCGTTGCGAACTGGTGGATGGAGATGCGAATTTTCTCACCGACCTGTAAATAAGCTCCAGAACCCTCTCCTCGTGATTTGTACCTTATCTCTTGAATCCATAAGCATCCCTGGGCCTGAGTTACCTTATCTAATGATCCTTTGAATCTGCATCGCTCATCTCATACATTTTTTCCAAAACCCTTTCCCTGGTGCTGCTAACTCTATGTAGTCATCCAGCGCTACAAACTCTCTATTCTAGCACCCTTTGAAAAGTAGTCTTTCACCAATTCATCAGTTTTTCACACTCCTTTTTTATCTAGTTATGAATTTAACCCCACTTTTAGCCAATTTGAGTCTTACTTAGAAGCCTTTTCAGTGTGAAAAGTATGTTTGGCCCTTTCTCCTTTTTTTCTAGTGGTCATTTCCCTTGCTTCTTTGTTTTCACCTGTGGGTAATTATTTTGTATTGTGACAAAGCCTTCCTAGCTAGCACTAATGGATAATCAGCAAAAGAAGGTTCACAAAGGAGGGGACATTGTGAGGACAAAGCCTTATGATATGCAGCTATTTTTGAGGAACCCCTTATCAGGGAGGTCTTCCAAAGAGTGGGATGTATTAATTTCTGTCAGAAAATGCAGAGGGGGCACCCAGAGGTGGCTAAAGAATTCGCACTAAACTTTGATGGAACCAAGACTAGGGTTGGGATACTAGAATTTTAGTTATCTGAGAGGAACATATCAGTAGCCACTGAGATATCTAGTACTGGGGAGAGATGGTTCAAGGCCATGACCTTGAAAGTTTCCTTTTCAAGGGAGTTCCTCAAACCATAACACCAAGAAGATAATTTGTCAAAGGGTGTTCTCTGAAACCATATGTTGGAGGGTTTTGATAAGATGTTGAAGATAATTCAAAGATACTTTAGCTATGAAGGGATATTTAACATGATCTATCAATACCAAATAAGGCTACTGCTACACTTCACGGGGAAAGATTCTATGGATACTCCTTTCTACTTGTTTAGAAGTATTGGAAAAATGTCTGATAGGGTTTAGGCTAAATCTAAGGTTGTTGATACAAGTGTTTTCCATTCAGGACTGATAAACATGTTGGTGATGGATGAATTAAGAAAGAGAAACATGAAATGGGAAGAATTCATCACTTCTTCAAATTTTCAGCTTAACATTGCTCCTACCCCACATTCTAAGGTACAAAGCCCTCTTCAGGATGAAAAGACTATACATTTGGGGATGATCAAGAAAAGGAAGAGCATCAGGTTTATTAAAAATGATAAAGAAACAAAGGAAGACAAAGAGGAGGGAGGACCTTCTCAGTCTCCACAAAAAGTGGTTTCACCTTTTCCATCTCCCATTCCAATAGAGACTCCTTCGACTAGAGCCACAGTTTTGAGAGGAAGAAAGTTATTGTTCTCTTCACCACCTGTTGCAGACAAGGTCAAAGCTAGGAGACCTGTTACTAGAGCATCAACAAAACATGAAAGTATCGTGAAGAAATTTACAGTGGGATCCCCCATCTAGAGAAAGGGTAAAAGTGTACCTATTAAGGAGCACTTTGAAATTGTAGACAAGAATCCTCCTCCATAAAATCCTACCTTTAAAAAGCTCAATAGACAGCTTAAAGAGGCAAGGACTGGAATTGCTAAACTAAAAAGGGAGGATTTGGTTGAAAAGAAGAAGTTAAATGAACTTATGGGAATGTTCGTGCAACTCTTGAAAAGACTAAGTTTATAGCTAAGGGGTTTCGACCTCTCCACAGGCATCTTAGGAACTTGTACAGACAGAGCATAACCTACTAGAGTCAGATCAGAGGGCTAAAGATGGAGCTGCAACCTTTCAGAGAGGAGTTGGCCAAGAATAATTTGGATATACTAGCTAAAGATGCCACCAAGAGGAGCTCCAGAGTCAAAAAGTGAAGAATATGAACATATTGACTCATACCAATTTTTTATAGTTTCATGTTTTGGTATTTTGCAAATTTGAAGGCAGACATGTCTAAAAAGTCAAGATTCAGTTGAGGATGTGTTAGCTTTCCTATTTCTTTATCACTGTCATATATTATTATAGTATTTGGTGACACTTGGGATAGTTTTGGAGTGTTTTGATGCATTTTCAAACAAAAAGAGCAGCTACAGGAGAGTTTGCAGCGCCTGGCGCTCCGAACTCAGTGATACAGGTTGGCACTGCGAATTGTGCTACGAACTCTTGATATGGAGGTTTTGGAGGAATCATCGGTTTCCAGATGGGTAGATGAGTGTATGAAAGTTGTTGGAAGGTCAGTTGAAGGGTGGAGAGATACCTGACAAAGGGAGATGCGCTCAAAGTACATATCATCAAGCATATTTAATATGATTAAGGAGGTTACCAACATTAGCCTAGTTTTTAGCAGTTTGTTACTTTTTGTTGAACAGTGGTAGTTACTCCACCTTTAGGTGTGGGAATCCTATACAGGGGGAATTTGAACTGTAAAGTTATCATTGAAATCCTAGGCTATAAGAGAGACATTTAAAATCATTGAGGGGTTCGAAGCATTGTAATGAGACTCGTACTTTTGGAATTGTGAAGTTATAGAGCCATCTCTGGATTTTGTGTATCAGACCTGAGACTTTTTTATTAATAGAAATCAATTCATTTCCCATTATCTTATCTCTATCTTACTCTGATTCGTCATTTGAATGATTCATTTGATTTATTGTATTTGTATTGCAATAGAGGTTTTGTTGTGATGTTGCTATAATTTTATCAAAGTTTATCTTTTTATTAAATAAGTTCTTATGTCAAAAGGTTTCCCTCACATGTCTACTAGTATTTCCTTATGTGAGTGGTAGACATTTTCATTTTCTCACTAAAGTCTTCCATCTATCCATTTTATTCTTTAAATCCCTGATCCAAGTTAACCAAGACCTCATTTGTTGATACATCTTTTCTGAAACCTTTTATGATTTTCACTATTCTGACTAAGTTTTGATCCATTTGACATCATCATAAAACTTATATTTAAACCTATTGATGGGTGTTGAGCTTACACTTTAGCATTCAAAGTGTGAATTTCAGTGCTAACACAATGGAAAGATAAGACAAAGGAGAATAAGACACAATGATCACATTCTACATGTCGAAGCCAGAAACACCTAGAAACTTTTGAAAAACAAAAGATAACATAAATGGACAAAGGCAATGAGTGTTTTTAAACAAATATCATTTATAAACTATTTGAGGATGAAAATAATGACTCATGTGTTTGTTCATTTTCTCTATGTAACGCTTACATGTGTCCATTTTCGAAATGAGAGAAAAGAAAC
>ML791769.1:863464-897097 GCA_009831015.1 Picea engelmannii | reverse complement strand
GTGTCGAGAGAGGAAAGGAGGATTGAAGAGGATAATTTTAGAGAAATTGGAGAGAGATTTGGGGTAGTGGATCGGTTGCTAGGATTTTGGGCTCGGGGGCCAAAGAATCTAATTTCCTAGAGCGAGGGATCTATAGAGGCTATGTTCCTAGATGGTTGGGAGGAAACAGTTTCAGGAAGGCACTTTCAGGAAATTAGTTTCAACGAGACAACCTTCTTCTTCAAGAGGTAATTCTGCAATTATTATTTTTGTACCAAATTCAAGTAATTCAAGTTATCACATTTATAGATGTACTATGTGATGTTTAAATTTTTTTGTTAAACCTTGCAATCAAAAAGAAAGAAGTCCTTTATCATGATTGAAATATAAATATAGATTTACTATAGTTGTTAAAGCCTTTTTGGTTGTTACAAATGGTATTAGAGCCTAGTTTCAAAACTAAAACCTAGGGATTACCACACAAAACCATGAAAACACAACCATGAATCCGTTTATTTACAACCCTTAAATAACCCAGAAATAACCCAAAAGGACCTAGAAGTGTTAAGGGAAGTAACCAGAGAAACCCAAGAAAAAAAGGGAGAAAATCACTCTTGATTTGTTCCAACCTCCATCCCTCTTGTTCCAACCACTTAATTCGTTCATTGTAAGAAAGAACCTGTACCTACAAAGGTTAGAGACATCATGGATGGGGACTTAGATGATGTCAAAATTTCTGAATATGAGAAACATGGAAGAGAAACGGGGAAATCAACTAGACACAACAAAATGTATTAGATCTTTTTAAATATCAAATATAAATATATGTATATAAGCCAATAAACACTTAGCTATATAAGTCTGCATATTTGAACAATAAACCTAATTTTCTATTATTATTAGTGAAGGTAGTTATGGTATGACTAACTTCCTGAAAATTCAACGGTTCAAACATGTCATTTTCTGCTCTCGAAGCTACCACTTTGTGCTAGGAAGATGAAACTCTTTCACCAAGTAATTTTTCTTTAGATTTGGCCCAAAAAAAAAACCCTCAATAGACATTTTAAGTGAACAAAAGCCTAAATAAACACAACATCTAGTAATAATGCATTCACTAATTTAGGGTTTGGTGGGATAATGCATTCACTAATTTAGGGTTTGGTGGGATTTAACCAAAAGAACTATTGGGTCTTCATAGTGCATGACATTTATATGAAAAAAAAAAGACTTGTTTCTTATCATAGCTTTAAAAGGCAGGACCCTTGGCAGTTCTTACTTTAACTTGATGGACAGATAATAGGCTTTTGCATCAATTATAGATTAAACTCATAACTAGTTTTAATATATATATATATATATATATAATAAACAATATATATATATATATATATATATATATATATATATATATATATATAAACAAAGCACTCATTATTTTTTTTTAAATGAAATTATATAATAAAAAAAAATCTTAGCTTGCAAACCCTAAGGCCGTTGGTGCCATGGTCGCGCCCTCGCTAGGTCGCAGGCCATGGCCGAGCCTAAAGTAGCCAGCCATGGTGGGCATGGTCGTGTGCCCACCAAGTTGTCCATGGACAGGTAGCGGTCGTACAAAATTGCCAGGAAACAGAATTAAAAAAAAAGGAGAAGAGAGGGCAGTCATGCGGTCGACCCTTCGCTTCTTCCACCCCCGCAGAGAATAAACACAGGGGTTCTAGCTCGCAAAAACTCGTCCATTGACATGTATCTAGAATCATCGAGTGCTCTCGCATGCAAAGCGAGCGCTCTACCATTTCGTCCCTACCCTACATGCAACCATCCCTGCTATTAGCACCACCACGATCGTCGGCTAAAACTGCCACCGCCTCCGTCACCATCAAATTCAGGAAAGATGTATGTTGCGAGTGCTCTCTATCGTTCGAGTCCTCCTCCTCCAATGGCTATTCTTCTCACACATTGCTACCAGACTACGCCTCTAAAACAAGATTTTTAGGGACCTGTAGGTAGCAGACAAGCATCTTGGAAATGAGAGGTGACAACTCAAGTAGCAAGGATGATATCCTCATTTCCATGAGAATCTACAAGCCTAGAGAGAGGGAGCACAGTTGCACAAGATTCATCGGTCCATGCATATGCTTGTGAAGTGGTAGGCACTTTTAAGGGTGTGAAAGTCTCGACCTTGAAGTAATAAGCAAGTGGCAGGGCGATATGGCTTACGATAAGAGCATAATTTTTCTGCTCATGCCATAGCTACCATGATTGCAAGTTCTTCTCATGTCATAGTTGCCGTGATTGCAAGTTATTGTACTCCACCAACAATGTTTCAAGGTCTGTAAATTACAATTGCGCCCACCCATTAGCATACACTATTACCAAGTCACACCCACCCATTTGAAATGAATGAAATTTGAGACACAGAGACAAGGGAGAGGTCTCGCGTGACGAGGGGGAATGGAGGTCAGCCATGGTGGCCATGGATGAGTTCTTCGGGTGGCTAGTCTTGGAACCATGAGTCGTGCCCAAGCGGTAGAGTAGAAGAGAAACCCTAGCAATGACGAGGTAGAGCGATGAGACAGAGGAATTTTGTTAAAGAATCATTCTCGTGTCTTGGAACAGGGAGAGAGAGGCACGTGACATTCATGGAGGCCAGGAGTTGACTTTTATAAGAGTGTTTTGGATTATAGGGTTAGTTTAATTATGTATATCATTTTAAAATAAATAAATAATGTTTATTTATTATTTTGTATTTTTCGATTAATGTAAGAATAATATAGATATATATATATATATATAATATGAATGAATGAAGTTAGAGGTCCTATAATAATATTACCTTAGATTAAAATATCATATAAGATAATGTTATTATTGTTATTATGAGTAATTTAATGATTTATCTATGAGTAATTAGTATTAGTTGTGATTATTGAGATGCATTAATTGTAATTTTAAGGGTTAATAATTTAAGATTTAGGTTAATAGGTTTGACCTATGTTAATGGGTTGTTAGGTTTGTCTTAATTAATCAATTTTATGTTTAGAAAAAAAAAAATTATAAGAACTAAGAAGGGGTTAATACTTGTTAATAATATAAGTTAAACAAATTCGCGAGAGAGTTAGTAGCTTATCTGAACAAGTTACCAAGCTTAGAGGCTTTTGACCTTGACCTCTAGCCACTTACCTTATGGGAGTAATGTCTGTTTACAGAAAAGTATAAGAAACTTATGCCTAACCTTATGGGAGTAATGTCTGTTTACAGAAAAGTATAAGAAACTTATGCCTAACCTTATGTTTGCATGTGTAAGTTTAAGTAAAACCTATAATGCCTTAAACGTTTTCTAATAAGCTTTGGTAGAATGAAGATTCAGTCAGTCAAGATGGTTAGGATTCAGGGGAATCGAGGCCCGGAGGCAATGTCACAAGGACGAACGATACCGATACCACCACTACCATCGCCCGAGCTAGATCTCATTTTACGCTCCTTAGAAGCTATTAATGAGACATTAAAGGGGCGTCAGTCGGTGGATGTCGAAGTGGAAATCCCACCATCTGGAGTGGGTAACCCTGAAGCGTCGAGGGACTCAGATGGAGGGACTCCACCAGGAGACATCACCAAAGAACTACAGAAAATCAAACTTCCAGAGTTTGTTGGGGGATGTGTAAGTGAACGTGCAAAGGCATGGTTGGAAGGAATGGTGAGATGTTTTTCCTTGAGAGACTATGCTTCCACGTCAAAAGAGAAGATAGAGATATTTCAGTTGAGGGAAAATGCCTTGAACTGGTGGGGTAATCTGGAGAGGAAGTTGCACCTTGCCCCAGACACTGCCTCATGGGAGATTTTTTAGGAAAGGTTCCAGAGGAAATATTTTCCTGCTTACTATGTGGAACAACAGGTAGGAGTATTTCATGCCCTAATTCAGGGAAACAAAATTGTGGAAGAGTGCAAAAATAAGTTCATGGAGTTAGTAAAATATGTCTCATACATGGATACCAATCAACGACAAGAAGAATGTTTTTTGTACGGGTTAAACCCTAAGATAAGGGCCATGGTGCGAATGTGGAAACCATTGTCAGTAGCTGAAGCAGTTGAAAATGTCCGTTACGCAGAAGAGTATATGAGCTTAAACGAACGTATGGGATTGACTATTCCACAACAGCCTGGATTCGTGGAGAAGGCCCCTAGGACCTTCTCCAAGGGAGGAAGGTCTAGGCCACCTCCTTATGGGAATAGAGTCGCACCTAGAACAATTGCAACATGTATTTCAATGGAAACAAGTACAACGTCCCACTCATCACCTACGATGCAAGAAGGTCCACAACCTTCTCAGGGGGCAATGAGTAGGGGCAGGGGCTCCAAGGGAAGGAACTCATTTTAGAGGCCTTCACAAGGAAACGTACAATTTCCACCTTGTGTTACTTGTTGGAGGTGCAGAGGACCTCATTACCAGCGTGACTATCCAGAGTCACAATCAGGCTTTGTGCATAGAAAAGGAAAGGCCCCGATGGGGAGAGTGAGTAGTAGCCACCAAATTTATGCAGAGGTCAATAATTTCCAGGTAAAACATCAATCCACAGTGGTGGAGTTGTAAGGTACGCTAAATAATGTCAATGTTAAAATTTGTTTAATTCTAATATTACAGATAATTGCATTTCACCTTGTGCAATAGAAAAGTGTGGGTTGGCATCCTACGAGCACGATGACTTTAAACAAGACGAGATGGCTTCGGGTGAAAAACAAGCAGTAGGACCTAGCGTCGAAAATTGCCTAGTATACCTAGGAGTGTGTACTACTAGGTTGAACATGTACATCACTGCTCTAGGGATGTATATCCTAATCATTGGGATGGACTGGCTAGAATCCCATCAAGCTATGGTGGATTGTTTCATGAAGAGGGTGCTTTGTGTTGATGATGAATGAAGATCAGTAGAGATCCCGGTATATGGAGGAAGGTATCTCTATGCTTTATCTCGACAATGAAGGTTAAATGTTGCACGAGGAAAGGTTGTCGATTATATGCAATGGAAGCAGTCATTGAAGGGAAAGCACCCTCCATGGATCAGTATCCAGTATTGTCGAAATTTTAAGGATGTTTTTCTGAAAGAGTTTCCAGGGTTACCTTCTGAAAGGGTGCTTGATTTTACCATCGATCTAAAACCAGGTGCAGAGCCAATTTCCAAGACACCCTATAGGATGACAATGCCAGAAATTTGTGAGTTGTAGATGCATTTGAAGGAACTACTTGACTTAGGGTTGATAAGGCCTAGTGTTTCATCTTGAGGTGCACTAATAATTTTTGTCAAGAAGAAGGGCGGTTCCTTCTGACTGTGCATAGATTATAGGGACTTGAATCATGCTACAATGAATAATAGGTACCCAATACCACAGATAGATGATCTCTTTGATCAGATGAAAGGAGCAACGTTTTCTCAAAAATTGATCTGCAATCAGGGTATCACCAGTTAAGGATTAAGGAAGGCGATATTTCTAAAATTGCCTTTCGAACTTGGTTCGGGCATTACGAGTTCATTGTAGTCCCTTTTGGTTTGACCAATGCACCAACATTTTTCATGAACCTCGTGAATGGTGTATTCAGAAAGTACTTAGACTGCTTTGTACAAGTCTTTCTTGATGATATCCTCATCTATTCCAAGAATGAAAGAGAGCACGAGGAACACTTGCGAGTGGTCTTGTCATTCCTTAGAGAGAAAAAATTGTATGGAAAGTTGTTGAAGTGTTCTTTCTTCCATAAAGAGATTCACTATTTAGGTCATATCATTTCCGGTGAAGGAATTTTTGTGGACCCAGAAAAGGTGAAGGCCATTATGGAATGGCTAGTATCGAAAAATGTTCATGAGGTGAGAAGCTTCATGGGGCTAGTTGGTTAATATTGGAGGTTTGTGGAAGGGTTCTCTAAGATATTGAAACCCATTACCACCTTGTAGCACAAGGGGGGAAGTTATGAATGGACAGAGGAATGTGATATTGCATTCATTGAGCTTAAGAGGTTACTAACTAGTGTGCCAATTCTACAAGTGCTAGATATGGAAAAAGACTTCATGGTATGCATGAATGCCTCGAATCAAGGATTGGGGGTCATACTAATGAAAGATGAGGGAGAGATAACATATGCGTCAAGAAAGATGAATCAACATGAAGAGATTTGTGCTACTCATGATTTAGATTTGGCAGCTGTAATGCTAGCTCTGAAGCTTTGGAGGCATTATCTAGTGGGGCAAAGTTTTGATATCAAAACAGACCATGAAAGATTAAAAGCATCTCTTCACTCAAAGGGATCTCAATTTCAGGTAGAGGTGATGGAGTGATTTTATGAGTGAGTATGATTTTGAAATTTCTTACATCAAGGGAAAGGAGAATGTGGTCACAAATGTGTTGAGCAGGAGACCACATGTCTTCTCCTTGGTACCCTTCAAGGTTAATTTGAGGGAGCGAGTGTTATGGAAATGTATTGAAGATAGTTGGTATTTAAAGGTTACTTTATCCCTCCAGAGTGAGACGCAGTTAGAACCTGGTATGAAGGATATAGCCTTGAAGCAGATGGATTGTTAAGATATCAGGGAAGGATGTACATCCCCGAGGGTGGGGATATTCAAGTCATCATACTCAAGGAATCTCATAGAGCACTTTATTGTCTGCATCTGGGTGTGAAGAAAATGTATGTATACTTGAAGAATCTTTTCTTCTGGTTAGGCATGAAGCGTGATGTAATCCATTTTATCGCCAAGTGCCTTGAGTGTCAGCAAGTGAAGGTTAATCATCACCACCTGGAAGGTCTCCACCTGGAAGGTTAATCATCACCACCTGAAATGTCTAAGTGAGAAGTCATTTCTATGGATTTCGTTGTGGGATTGCCACTCACATCACCGAGGCACAATGCCATTCTTGTTATAGTTGATAAATTGACCAAGAGTGCTCATTTTATTCCAGTTAGAGACACTTACGATGTCACGGATTTGGCACATGTTTTTATAAGTGAAGTCATCTGTCTGCATGGGTTACCCAAGAAGATCATTTTAGATAGGGACTCTCAGTTTACCTCTATTTTTTGGACAAGTTTGCAGTCAATGTTGAGAAATCAGTTAAACTTGAGCACAACATATGATCCTGAAACGGATGGGAAAATGGAGAGAGTAAATCAGGTTATGGAAGACATGCTTAGGATGTATGCTATGGATAATCAAACACATTGGGAGAAGTACCTACCTTTGGTAAAGTTAGCCTACAATAATAGTTTTCACAGCTCAATTGGAATGTCAGCCTATGAAGCTCTATATGGAAGTCCATGCAGGAAACCGTTAAGTTGGGAAAGGTTAGAATACCAAGTGACAGTAGAGCCAAAATTGATTCAAGATATGGAGGAATAGGTGATTCAGATTAGACAATGACTAAAGGAAGCACATGATAGACAAAAAAGATAGGTTGATTCACATAGGACCGACTGAAGTTATAAAGTGGGAGATCAAATTTTCGTTCGTATTAGGCCTAATAAGAGTACCATTCGGTTTGGGAAAGGGACAAATTTGTTGCCTCGATTTATAGGACCATTCAAAATCCAAGATACAATTGGACCCATTGCCTATCGCCTCGTACTGCCATCCCACTTACATAAAACTCATAATTTTTTTCATGTATGTGTTCTACATCATTATGTTGCTGACGAATCTCACAAACTAAATTGGAATGAATTGCAAGTCTCAGATGTGGGAACCATCATGGTCGGACCGTTACGCATATTGGACCGTAGGGTTCGGCAGCTTAGGAATAATTTGCTAGACCAAGTTAAGGTCCAGTGGGACAAGTATAGCCCAAGATCTACTACTTGGGAGGATGCAGAGACCTTATGACAAGATCATCCCTCACTTTTTTTACCACCTCGGGAATATGTTTCCCAAAGGTTGGGTGTATGTAATGCCGCATTTTGACTTAGACAACTAGAATTACTTACGGCCTAATCATATTTTATTTGCTTATTAACTGTAAAACTATTAATGATACACTTGAAATTTTAGACATATGGACCTATATGAATGTCAATTCTATGAATGTTTATCATTATTTGCATTATGATGGATATTATGCAACCTATTTCTAGCTTGAAAATTTTAACATTTAAAGTTTTTGGTACGTGGATACCGAATTGAGGATATGATTAAATGCATTTACATGATAATAATGTATATATATGTATGATTTTGTGTTATAAACTAATATGCGGGTTAATGGGATATGAAATAGCCAAAGGATAATGATAATAAAGGGTTGATGTCATGAGCATCGATCGAGAAATAGTATGGTATGAATCTTTGTATGTGAAATTATGTTGGTTCAATTGCATTGCTATGATATGTGGACAAGTGTAGGTTTTTCAGGTAGCAAGACCGCCTAAATGTACTTCGTGAAACTGAATATACGATGACAAAATACTAGCAAGACAGTTCCACTATATGGTCCATGATAGGGTGTTGACCCTAGTTCTATCAGGAGGGGTTGAGGCATTCCCACCATGTATCCTTTGAAACTTGGAGTCATGGGAGGAGGGTGTTATCTCACGCTCCCCAAGATGTGTGATGATGATTGTCAGTTGTCTGCTAGGGAAGCTTGGTCAAGAGAGTTGACACTTTTTTTTACGGATTCTATCTAGAGTTAGGTCAATATAGTTGACACTTCAAGATAGTCTAGAAGAGGAAGGATAAGGATGGAAGATGGAAGTAGGTTAGGGAGGAAGGATGACTAAAAGTAGTTGAGGGTGTGTGGAGTTTTAACATTATAGTAGAATTTCTTGATTTCCTCTTGTTAATATATATATATATATATATATGTTTAACTAAACTACAATTATCTAAGTGAATGTTGCTTGTGTTAAATTATTATAATTGAGGGATTTTATAAATATTTTAAATGGTTTATTATTCTTTATAAAATGAATGGCATTGTTGATTGGATTGGACGCATACAAGAATTGCATTAGGTGTTATAATTATTGTCATTAGTACATGTGCGAGTCTTGTATGTGCTAGCTACGCATGCATTCCTTGCACATGTACACTAGTATGTATAAGTGTTTTAAATTGATGACATTACTTATTTTATCTAGATGCATGAATCATGTTTTATTTCCCTTGTATTGTAAATTACTATAACTTCGGGACGAAGTTTCTTGAAGAGTGAGTGCACATAACAACCCAATTTCATTAATTAATGATCATAATTTATTTAGGGTAAATTAGATTAATTATTGAAATAATTAGATTTGAAGCTTTTTTTATTTTATTATTTAAAGGTAGGTGTAGGAATTAATGAGGGGATAAGGAAGATGAGAATTAAATGGGGGGGAGGATTCAAGAGAGGGGATAAGGAAGGAGGTTGTGGCATTTTGAGAGGGGGATCAAGAGAGGAAAGGAGGATTGGAGAAGAAGAATTGGAGAGAAATTGGAGAGAGATTTGGACTAGTGGACTGATTGCTGAGATTTTGGGCTCGGGGGCCAAAAAATCTAATTTCCTAGAGCTAGGGAACCAGACCCTATATCAATAAGAAAAGCATACCCTGGTATGTTTTTCAAATAAAAGCATATAACACGCTTTCAAAAATAAACACTAATTCATGCATGACCCTATATCAACAATTTTGAAATGAAATAATAGTGATTTGAAATGGATGTATTTCCATTAAATTTTAACTTTTAACAACTTATTTTTCAAATAAAAGCATACAACACATTTTCGAAAATAAATACTAGTTTATACATCATCCTATATCAACAACAAAATAATTGATACAAAATAATAGTGATTTGAAATGAATATCTTTCCATTAAATATTAACTTTTAATAACTTACTTTTCAAATAAAAGCATATAGCACACTTTCGAAAATAAATACTTGTTTATACATTACTCTATATCAACAATTTGAAACGAAATAGTGTTTTGAAATGGAAGTCTTTCCATTAGATTTTAACTTTTAACAACTTACTTTTCAAAACATAAAAAGCCAGACCAATAAAGGTTCAACAAAAAGGTGTTGAGATTCTAAAAATGAGGACAGTCCATCATCAAGGTTGTACTCCTTGGGATTCTATACACAACCCTACATAAGTTAATTGCAAAGTTGTTATCGATGTGCTTGTAATATATGAGGATGGCATATCTCTCATTTTTCTCTTTTAGTTAAGTTACTTTGTTTATTTTTCTCTTTTAGTTAAGTTACTTTGTTTATGGTATAAATGGTCACTCTAAATAGGAATCATTTTCTTTTTATGAGAATCGCATTGCACGGCGAATACATACGGATTTATTAATGTATATACATACGGATTTATTAATGTATATGTGATAGGATAATCTTTAGTTACGTGGAAATTTGTTTACAAATTTTGGAAACATGTGATGCTCGTACTACACGGATCACCTTTCTTTTTTCGTTGATGTAAAAAAATTATTTCTTACTTTTATTAAAAAAAATATTAAATGTATATTGTTTATTAAAAACAAAACAAAAAGTACTCATTCAATAGTTAAAAAAATATTAAAGAAGTATTTTCTTTTGAATTCAAAAAGTTGTGTTGGGTAATGGAAGAAAAACAGAGCATAAAAAATAGAGCATTAATAAACAACAATAAATTGAGAACATCAATCACACATTTGACACGGTGATTTATGTGGAAATTCAACTAGGGAAAAAATCATGGCAATGATAATCAATATTCTTTTATTCAAGGGAGAATTGTAATAGCCTATCCACGCATACAACCATCATCTCCTCTCATACACACAACACCTTAGTATTGTGTCTTTCTCTCTCACACTCACTACACATTGCACACACACCTATATGGGTATGCTCGTATATATAACATCTATCACTCAGTTACACAGATTGATCATGAATAGATCACATAGCTACATGAACAATTCATAAATAGATTGCATGCATGCGCATTAACATAGTTGCATGCATGTGCATGTGACCACATGAGGAAATGCGTTGGCATGTTTCCAACAATCTCCACCTTGACAACAGTTTACTTGATATATCATGCCCTTAATTCATCACCTTTTCTGCAAGAGAAGCCAAACACCATCATAGCTCTGCAACTTCTCAAACAATATTGTTACATGAACATGCCTGCACGATTCACTCCAGTATGGACCATTCTATCTCCATCAATAACATGTCTAATAAACCGATGCACTTGTCCAAATCTCATGAATCATAACCACAGACCAAATCATTTCAACCATTGTAGGTGATACTTGTGCTTCTATGTTTGAAGCACCCATTTCCATGCTCCTGACCTGGTTTTTCCATGTGTCTACTGACAACACCAACATGTGAAATGTTGACCATTTCTTCACCGCAATCATCAAATTTCCTACTGGCATATAATACTCGAGACGTATAACCATTTTCTTCTTTATCAATTAGGACATAAACCTGAAGAGAACATACAATGGAAAGCCAAAGGGACTTTACCAGTTTCACATTATTCATACTAAATTTCCTGAGTATCTTCACCACATACTTTTGTTGTGATAACCAAGCTTACCGTATTTCCTGTCTCTGTGTATTTTCATTCCCAAGATTTATTTTGTTGCTCCCAAATCCTTCATAACGATTGTCCTAACCAATTGAGCCAACCTGTTGATCTCAACCATGCATGAGCTTGCAACAAGCATAACATATAATGCCAAGATAATGAATATACCATAAACACAATGGTTATACTCACTTCTTGTAAAAATTGGCTCACCATGAAGGAATCAAACATTTTATACCATTTGCCTATCTTGTTTCAGGCCATTCAATGATTTTTGAGTTTGCAAACAAATCTTCTATTGCGATCCTGAACTAACTGTTTTAGTTGTTCCACATACATCCCCTTATCTAAAAAAAACTCCATGTAAAACAATTTTAACATATAGTTGTATTATCACAACCAGTGCTAACACAACATGAATAGAAACAAGCTTTTAACAACCGGTGAGAAACTTTCATGGAAATTAATACCTTCCAAATACCTTTTTGATACCAACCATGCTTCAAACCTTTCATATTTTACTATGTTAGATTTTATAAAAGGAGATTCATCAAACACTGCATCTATGTCCATAATGATTTTGTGGGTAGTAGGATCCCACAGTTTGTACCCTTTAACATCATCACCATATCAAAGATCTACCTGTTTGATCTGGGTCCTACTTAGAATGTTGATAAAAAACCATAAGCATCACAACCGAATAATTTCACAATTGAATAATTACCAAATGACGTGTTCATACCTCATCCTAAATCTTCCTGTCTTTTGCAACTGATGGTGACCGAGTTACAGGATAGCACAACCACTTCTGTCCACAACTATTGATTCAACTTGACATTACTGAACATGCCTATTCGATCCCAACTTCCTTGCAATACTTTCCAAGTTCCATGGATATGAACTTACCTTCATCATATATTCTCAAACACTTGATTGATCTGCCAACACTTCAACCTTTCTACAGACCCACCTTTCTAAACTGGACACACTGCTCCAATCTTTGCATTTGAACAACCTTGACCAAATCCGACCAAACCGACCAAGTAAGCCTTCACCGCTTACCTCCAGGCCCATTTACAATGGAGTTCACCAAGCCTTGTATAGGTTTCATTACATGCAATCCATGGACATAATACCACGGGATACCCAAAACACATGGACCGAAAAAACCACCTACTTTGACCTAAAAACAAATTTAACTCATTAACTCTTTCATCGAGTCAAGGTTAACCCAACATACATGCCCCCTCACATATTCAATCTACCTAAATATATGTCTAGACTTTTCATAGGTGATCCGATAAACTAGGGGTACACATGCCTATCCAAGTCTTACATACATATGCCCATTTACATGCAATCAATCATTTCTACAACTCTAAAGTAAATACAATTTTTTTTTCTTTCATGGTGACTCAACCATCACCACTCTTATTGTTTCCTTATTGTTTGAGAAAATCTCACATCTTGAGCTTCCATATCTCAAAGCTATTCTTTCCACTAAATTTCTCCACCTCAAACTTAGAACTTTGCACTTTATCCATTAACACAAAAAAATAACCCTAAAGTACAGCTTATAAAACCAAACTCTTCATAATATGTGGAGTAACCACTCTTAAAATTTAAATTTGAATCCAAGTAAGATTAGTTAAAAAGTTTAAACCCAAGATGTATATAATATATTTATATGAACTTTAAAACTTTTTACTTAAAAGAACTGTACACCTCACTTTTAAAAGTTATTCTTATCTTTTGCTTTCAAAAGATTTTGTGCATAATATATGAAAAAAAAAAATCTGCTATGCCTTTACTTTTTGTTCTACATAATAAAACCAAAAAGTACGCTTCCATACCTCATACCTTATAATAATAATAATCTATTTTAAGGTCACGACCAAGCCACACCAAATTGGTGTATGAGACCCCCTTGTTTGTGGGACAAGGGATCCCCCTCCGCCCAGCGATTTGATTGGTAAAGTCTACAGAGGTATACATACCCTTCCCCCCTCTGGATTTGAAATTGTGACCTCTTAAGAGGAAACACATGTTCTTAACCATTAGGCCCACTCAGGCATCTACATGGAGTTTTGTGCACCAAATAACGTAGATTTATGTGCACCAAATAGGTGATACACCACGACTTCCACCGGTTATTGTACTAAGAAACAAACGTGATCAACGAATTTCCATAAATTGTGTTCAACTCATATAGTTCTTGTTGTCTCATACGAACTTTAATATGAATAACCTTTCACGGTCATCGCTCCTCCTCAAGGCTACACAGATACACAATTATCGTATCTTTTGCAATAAATCTCTTCGAACACGTGGCACATGGATCTCTACGCGCAGATTATGTAGAAACTCGCCCTTGTAACTATTGCTCATTCATGTAATGGTTTCCTCTTACACTCACAACTCTGTCACACTTGCAGTGCATCATGCAAACTGTTTCACCATAACATTTCAAATCGCCTTGCAGATCCCGCTAAGTCATGCAATGGCTTTCTCACCTTATGCTCTGATACCACTTGTTGGGCAGTAGAAGAAAAACAAAGCATAAATAAACAAGATTAAACCGAGAACAACAATCACACATTTGACACAGTGATTTATGTGAAAACCCAACTAGGGAAAAAACCACGGCAATGATAATTGATATTCTTTTATTCAAGGGAGAATTACAATAGTCAATCTAGGCATACAACCATCCTCTCCTCTCATACACACAACACCTCAGTATTGTGTCTTTCTCTCTCACACTCACTACACATTGCACACACTCTATGGGTATGCTCGTATATATAACATCTATCTATCAGTCAGTTACACAAACTGATCATGAATAGATCACATAGTTGCTCTCTCACACTCACTACACATTGCACACACACCTCTATGGGTATGCTTGTATATATAACATCTATCACTCAGTTACACAAACTTATCATGAATAGATCACATAGTTACACGAACAGTTCATAAATAGACTAAATGCATGTGCATTAACATAGTTGCATGCGTGTGCATGTGACCACATGAGGAAATTTGTTGACATGTTTCCAACATTGTGATGGTTGGAGTTTTGCATTGTAAGCATTTTCCATCCCATCCTAACCTATTTTGATGGGTGTAACAGATTTTTTATTTGTAAATTGTCATGTATATTTTATTGAAATAATTTGTTCCAACATATTTACAAGTTGCTACAATATATTATTATGCAATGTTGTTTTATTTGAGGCTTATATTAAATTTTACTTGCTTAATGTATGAAAATATTAAAACAATTAAAACAAAACTAAAATGAAAGAAGCTAAACAAATAACACACTATCCACACATTGAACACAAGATATACCCATTATAAATTGTGATATACCCATTATAAATTGTGTTAATCTATAAGGGAAAACTCCAATTGCTTTTGGCGATGGGTGACCATGTGTACACAATTCTACGTGTGGTGTCTCTAAAGCCAAAGAGATCTACTTGCTCTCATAGGCGAAAATTGAAAGAAGAGGAAACAAAGGTTTACGTTGCAATCATTGAAGAGGAAGAATGAAATATAGAAGCTAATGGAAGAGCGTCGAGATACTAGTTCACATTGACGCCCACACTAGGCATGGATATTAGTTTTCTTGTTTTTCTATTATAATATGTTTTGTCGTAATATTTATTTATTTAAACAATTTGTACCACAATATAATTGTGGTGCTGTAATAAGATAAAATGAGGAAGATTGTTTATCAAATTTATGGATCTTCCAATTTTATATTTTGAACATTTGACTTCAATTTTACATTCACTTTTTTATCTCAAAATTATGTAACTCATCCACAATGTTTTATAATATAAAATGAATAACCATTATTATTTAAAAAAATACACATAAAAAAGACATTTCTAACCAATTTAATCTAAATGAGATCACAACAACATGGTTTCAAAAAATAATGTGATCTTCATATACCTCCTAAGGATACTCTTATAGAAACAAGTTCCATTGCAGTGGCAATGTCCCTGCTGAAAAGGTTTTGTGGAGGTACGACAAGCACTCGTTCACCATTAATGTCTCTGCTTCTTGTAGATGCAATGTGAATAGGAGAGCTCTTTGTAGTTGCAATGTGAATAGGAGTTGCAATGAGAATAGGAGATATGTAACTCCCAACCATAATTTTGATCTATATCTTTGCTCTTTGCTACAATCCCAACCATATGTAACTATGGTAAGCTTAACCATAATTCTGATCTATATCTTTGCTACAATCTCAACCAAAAACAACTGATATGTAACTCTTCATGTACAAGGACCAGTTGGGCACTTTTAATTTCTCTTAGGAAACATATTTTACATTAGTTTTTGAGGTGATTATGAGGGGAAAATGTGTTGTTTCAGTATAGACAGAGAGCTTGAATTAGTACATAAGAGGCCCTTCATTAGTTGTTAAGTTGCAGTTTGAATGATACTTTTAAGCCAGGCATGCTTAGATTATTATGTAGAAAAATGGGTTAGCAACCCTATTTGTATCTATGTGTTTTACCCCTACATTCTATGGAATTATCAATGTGTTTTTTATGGCGTTTTAGCTTATTTCTTGTGCCTATAGTTTCATATTCTTATGTTGGTTTGTTTAAAATTGGATGTTGACTTTTGGAGCTTGTCATTCAATGCTTCAGTGAATAGTTTTCACGTTTAAGATTCAAGGTCTATACCGAGTGCAATGAAAAACATGTAAATCAAGCCTCCTGATGATTTAGGCTAGGCTTAGTCTGCTAATGTTATGATAAGTTGTTTTACCTTTGGCACATGGTAAAATGAAAATGCCACGATTTTAACATTTTTTTCTTTTTCTTTGCAGTTGTTTGAAGCCTAGGATGTGTGTATTGAGCTTCCATAAAGAATAACATGAGGAATCTGCCCATAAACTTCACACTTATACATTTTTGTTCAACAAAAAAATCTAGAAGATGCATTCCAACATGGAAATGATGGTCTGATTCAGAAGTCAGAAATGATAGGAAAACACCTAGCTTTGGAGAGCCTTCAAGTGGGTCTCGAAATTGGCAGCTTGTGGATGTGGTAGATTTGGGGACTATTAAGCTACCATCATAACCAATAGTCACATTAGCCCACTAAACTAGAAATGAATCCCTATATGTAGCCCGTATTTGGCCCTGAAACTCAAGCAAGAAGGAATATATTGCATCTTGTGCATCAAAATGCCTTTTTCTAGTGGTTTATATGGAGCGCCCCCCTTGTTTATCTCATTGATATGTTTAGCTATTAGAAAGTACTAGAAAGGTAGAAAAGTAGACGACAATATGATATTGTTTACGATAATCCTTGGGAGGATTCGGTGGAACGAGGGACATTGGAGAATAACTGGAAAATGAAACCGGGTGAAGATGGGCAAAGAATGTTGGTGGAAAATGAATGGGGGAAAACACAATAGGCTGCTGGAGAAATCCCTTGGGATAGTTGGTAGAATCCATTAGCCACTTAATATATTTATGTTAAGGCGCACTTGTTCATGCAACAAGTGTTGCATGGCAGCTTAGTCCCTGCCAAGAAACTGGAAAGTTTACTAGGGAAAGCTTTGTGTATTGCTTTGTGTAGGGTGTGTTGGTAAACTATTATTAATCAAGTGTTATAACCTTATTCTGGCAATGCACCTTATTTTGACAATGTAGTTACGGGTATAAGGTAAAACTAGGGAAAGAAGACTGATAAGATAAGATAGTGGAGAATCTCATGAACCCATGTTTAAGCTTTAGCACTAAACCTGACCTCCTCTATCATTTGTTTTACCTTGCCCAATGGACCTACATACAGTTGTACTAATATTTGCAAATCAATTGTACTAAGTTGGTGTAAATCCTTGTAAGATTGGGCGGAAACCCATTTTCATGGCCTTTTCCTTCATTTAACCACCCTTCCAATGCTAGAACTGCACTGCCCAGAGGATCCGACGATACAACTGCATCGCCCCGAGGATCCAATGAGAATTCCAATTTGTACCAATCATACGACCGTGGCTCTGGAAAAAAGTGTTTTTCGTCATTTACTCATGAGAGATTTTTCCAACCAGAAAGGAATGCAGTTGAACTTATTTGGAAATCCCATCGTTGAGACCCTATTAACCTTTACAGTCGAATAATAACTTTCATGAAGCCCTAATATGTGAAGTTGCGGGTAGAGTGGAGCAGAGCGAGCAACGAGTGGTTAATTAGGTAAGCAAGATGCATGCATGGGGGTTCATTCACATGCTATACCAGTGCATGCTAGAAACTCGTTCAGCTATGAATGCCTTTTCCCTCATGATTACAAACTTTATCATAAACATCTTTTCTATTCATTGCGTATCAAAAAACTCCTATACCAATTCGTCTATCCTTTTCATGCCAACCCTTCAAATCCCTAGGCACGACAATGCCTCTCGAACCGACCCCTATTTTCCAAGGTAATAATGTATATCGATTATGACATGTAGCACCGGTACCAACGCTGCCACTGAATCCTTGGAACCAGATGACTAGGATAGAGAGATTCATACAAAACTACTACATATTGTTGGTCGACAATAGTCCGTCTTGGAGAATATTAAAGACTCCAACGAATGCCCTAAACATTTTCATTTGTTTCACAACAAATTGCAGGTGTGCTTGGAATTTGTGTTTTTCTGCGTCTTAGCTATAAAGATATTGCATATGTGCTTGGAATTTGTGTTTTTTCACGTCTCAGCTGTAAATATATATATTATTTTGTCTTAGGAATTTTAAATCCAAGATAGAAAAATGTTCTTTACATACACATACATGATAAAAAAAAAAACACTATATTCAATTCAAACCTATGCTAGAACAAGATAAGGTCAATTGTTCAATATAGAAAAAACTGATTGCAAGTGTGTTTGGAATTTGTGTTTTTCCACGTCTCAGCTGTAATTATATTGCAGATGTGATTGGAATTTGTGTTTTTCCACCTCTCAGTTGTAAATATATATTATTTTGTCTTAGGAATTTTAAATCTAGCAGAGAAAAATGTTCTTTACATACACATACATGATAAAAAAAAAAACTCTAGATTTAATTCAAACCTATGCTATAACAAGATAAGGTCAACTGTGTTCAATTTTTTTTTTTTACAGACAAAAAACAATTCTATTGCCAATTTATATTTCTTAAAAAATGAATGACATGGCTGCCAATGAAACATAATCGAGTCGAAGCCAAATGATTCCATGCATTTTTTTATGTAGCAAACTATGCTTGTCACCCTTCATCATTGAGCACAAACCTGTAGTCGTAAATTGACACCTAGTGCAGGGTTGAGTATATTTTGATTACAAACCCAAATCTTATGTCTAAGAATTAAATATGTTAGGCATATTCTTGTCGTTGTCTCTAAATCAATGGATGACATTGCCAACATTAACATCATTGCATTTATAAATGCATACATAATTTATCATTACTTACCTTTTAACATTTACTTCTTCACTATTAATATTTTGCATTTAACCCATCACGATATCTCTTAATACACCTATTTCTTATGCAGATGGCAAGTGGTTTGCTTTTCATTTTGTTATTATGACCTGTGGCATGTTATGGCCATGTTTCTCTGGATGACATTTTATAAATTATTGCATTGTAGATTGCAAGTGGTGATAAGATATTAGATCAATTAATAATAATTCCCACTTTGTATCCTTACATGGAAATGATGGATGAAAGTCCAACTATGTGACCTTTTACAACAATTTTGAGGTGATCAACACCATGGGTACTATTATTACTCACCTAAAAAACCATAATAAATTAATTCCTTTCATCTACCTTATGTATTTTGCATTTAGAATTGTGTTTTTATACATTTTTCAAGTGAATGTGGTTATGGAGCTCCCTCATTTTCTTTTCAAATCTATTTAAAGGGCTTCCAATTCCAGTTCTAAGCTTTCCTATAGGCCATGTATACATTTGCTACCTTTGTTTTAAATTATGGCACTTTCCATTCTTGGTGTGAGTTTTTACTCATTAATGCAAAATTTATGAGTTGATTAGGCAATAAAATTAATAAAACCCTACCATACTTTCACATTCCTTGTTCCTTTATCGCTATTGTATTCCATGTTTGATTTATGAATGGATTCTTTCAACAGTTTCTTTGGGAGCAAGCGACCTATATAGTGATGGCACTCCCAAATCCAAATGAGCTAGATGGTTTTCATGTCTTGGTTGAAATACAATACGGATCTTAAAGAATTACTTCCAGGCTAGTTGCTCATGGGCACCTTCCTCATTGTGGATAGACGACCAAGATTTACCATAGACCTCTATCTCTAGATCAAAAGCAATGACCCAAATTTGCGACAAACCATGAGCTCTCGATCAGAAGGAAATTATTCAATTGGAATAATAGAATGGGTAGTAATATCCATGTTATAACTTAAATTAATTTATTTGTTTATATGTTTAAAGTCATTAAAAAAAAAGGAATATCATGCATGTTACCACGTGCCAATTGCATGGCAGCCTAAGTGTTTTTTTTTGACAGAAACGGTTAGAGTTTTATATTAAAAAACAGTGGGGAAACCACTGCGTTTGTTACATCTGAAAGTTTCCTGGTAATTCAAAGGGACAAACCTAAGTGAACTAAAATAGAAATAACTTGTGAGCTTGGAAAACCATACTATTTCAGTGACCCGGTTCGACTGCGGGTCATTACATCCTTTCTGACTTGAAAGTTTTTGTTTTTTCTTTTTGGCACAGTCTGCCATTCTTTGCTTTGATGAGAATGGCTTTCCTTCAGTCGTGGAGGGCCTTCTTCATCAGTTAAGTCGGGGCCTTCTTCATCTGCTAAGTCGGCCCAGCTTGAGACCTGGTGTTCGGGCTGAGAAATGCCTGACATTATGGTTGGATCAGTTTCTGCCTGGGCCTTCCCCTTGGGCTTTTTAGGGGAAGGAGGCTCATGCTCTTGAACAGAGGTGACTTGTTCCATTTTCTGTGGTACAATCTCTGTATCTTCCTCGCTTGAGGTATCATTAGCCGGTTCTATGCTTTGATGCTCAAGAAGAGCTCCTACCCACCATGTGGGTTTGCGTTGATTCTTTGAGTTTCTATTTTTCTCAGGGAGTTTCTGACATTTGTTGGCTAAGTGCCCTGTTTCAAAACAACTTCTGCACCTAAACTAAAGATTCTCGTAGTCGAGCTTCTGCGTCCAAGAATAATTCATCCCTTGAAGAGTGATTTGCGCTGGGAATCCTTTACTGAAATCCATCTCTACACAGATCCGTGCATAGGTAGTGAAGCCACATTTGGTTTTCGGACTGCTACTATGAAACTTGCCAAGAGCATTTCCAATATGGCTAAGAGAAGAATCACCCCAAAAATGAATAGGCAGACCAGGGAGCCTTACCCACACGGGGGTCGTAGGGATGGAAGCTGAGGAGGGGTCGAAAAAAGGGGTCCAGAGCTGCAGAGACAGACCCAACCTGCCCCAGAACCAAGGCCCAGAACTGAAGATCAAATCTCTATCCTTAGCAGAGGCAAAAATCACTACGAAGAAACCTTTAACACAGGGGCGAACATGAGCTTCGTCTTCAAGGAGGGGAGTCCATTCTGAAGCAATCCAAGAATGCAGATCCGCCAGGCGAGGCCAGAAGCCGTTGAACCTGCAAAACGGAGCATTAGATCTAAAAAAACCTTCGCGGACCGCCACTTCCTGAGGTATAGGGATCACTGGATCCGGAGCTTCACGGACCACAGGATAAAAGCCAGAAGAGCGGCCTTGGACCACGTCTTTGAAGGAGGTCAGAACGGGTATAAATGGAGCAGCAGAGGACGCGCCTGTCGCTGCTGCTGGTGGAGGCGGCTGAGCGGAGGAGGGAGGAGCTCTAGACGGGGAGCCGGAGGGGTCGCTCGGGCGTCGAACAGAGGAACGTCTGGGGGGTGAGCTCGGGTGAGGGTCGAGCTCTCGCAAAGAAGCACGCAGAGCTGCGGAGGAGGCCGCCGCCATCTCCTGTAGGGTTCCTCCTTGCCATGGCAGCCTAAGTGTTACCACCTTCCCATTTCATGCATTATCTGTCATATACCTTACCACTTTCCCATTTTGTTGAACCTTATTTTCAACCAGAGAAATATTTAGATAGGTCTTTTTTTTTCTTTCTTCGGGGAATAGCTTTGATCAATTCATGATAACAGGTGATAGCAAATTAAAATGGACCAAAGTTCTAAGTTTAGGTGAGACTATAATGAGTGGCTTATACATCATTGATTGGCGTATGATCGATCGTATGAGGGGACCAACAAATATCCCATCTCAATCACACTTCACCTCTGCGGGTCCTGTGACTAGATAGGCATTTGCATATGGTGATCTACAATTGGATTTGGAGTTGTTATTGGTATGTTTTTTTCTTTTGAAATCAACCCAATATGGATGGCTATATGGAAAGACTCGTCTCAGTCAGTCCCTTGCTTCTTTTGATCATCCCTCGTAGCTCAAGGTTAGCCCGGGTTTGTTACCGAGGAGTTGGTGCCCTCCAAGCCAAATTACATGAAGAGAGAGATATAGTTCGTGGTCTAGATCCAATTTGAGAGCCAGATGTACAACCTAGACATAAATCCATATAGACAAAACCCAACACTAGGCCAAGCCAATAGCCAACTACTATTACCATATCCAGGCAAGGCATTTAGACAAGCATATATAGTTTCCATTGAAGCACCAAATTCTGACCTTCGTGATCGTCCCATTCGCCATTGAATGGAAATCCATCCAAATGGAACGACAACGTGGTTTTGTACTTGAGGTTGACAACGTATTTCTCTATTGTGGTAGGAATGGCATTCATCAAAGGAGCAAGGTGCCTTTATATTGATATTTCCACCCCGGAGAAGCAATCAAATGGAAAAAGACACTCAGCTATGGAGGAGCTCCAACAATTATCTAGAAGGGAAGGTTGGTCCTGCAACTAGAATAGGAGGGTCATAATCCTCTGCTTCAATTGTTCTGTCTAAAGTGCAACATGATTATGCTGAATTCATGGCATTTTATGATGCCACCCAACGTTTCTTTCTATCAAACAACTACAACATCGTTGCAGGCCCTCTATACAAGTAAGTTCTCCTACGAGAGAACCCCTTGTTTATGATAGCAACGACAATGACAGGATCAAGCTTGGATGGATTGGGCTCTTTAATGTTCTCACAGAGGAAAGGAGTGGGTGATGACTTCTTAAATATCGCTCAGGGTTGGGAGCTCTGGATATGAAAAGGCGAGAGTTATGGATCTTTATCTGCAGCTAAAGGATCTTAAATGTGTTCTTAATCAACCTAGACTACAGAGTCTCAACCCAGACTACAAAGTCTCTAGTTCGAAGGCTCTTAATATTCTTATGATCTATTACTTATACTTATGATATTTACTTGGAAATTAGTCACTCCTTTGGAACTATATATCTACACAGCAAAGGAAGCACCTGCTAGAGAAGTAGCTGAAACAAAGTGGGATTGTATGAAACATTAATTCAATATTGTTATTGTTATCGTTGAAATGAAATAGACTAATTTATGCTTTCCTACCTAGGCAAGGACTTCATTTTCTATCTGGAAAGATGTTTGCCTTCCTTGCTAGCTAGAACACGGTGGGAGTCACTCTAGATGGGAAATTGCTACTTGCTTTCTCCACTGAATGCAAATTGCTACTTGCTTTCTACACCTTCAATAATTGTCATTTCTGATTTTCATATTAAATCCTTAGTGCATCTATTCATTTCGAAATAATGAATAATATGGCATCAGCAGTTGTTTAGGGGTTGGACTCGCAACTTCCTTCATTCTGCACTTAATCTAACCTTGGGGTTATATATATATGAATTTCTGATTTTCATATTAAATCCTTAGTGCATCTATTCATTTATAAATGTTAGCAAGCTCCACACATAAATGCCCGCGGGAATATTACCATATTTATTGGGATTCTTTATGATGTTAAGCAGCTTATCATATATGTCAATATAAGCCATTTTAAGACCTTCCTTGTAAATATTCTATCATGATAATCATTTGGTATAGCAACTTTATCAGTGCAAAGTTCACATGAGTAATTATTTATTCATGATTAAAAATAATAATAAATAAGATTTTAATTATAAAACTAAATTATAATATAAAATACAATATAAAAATTTCTATATGATATAAACAAAAAACTATTTCTTTTTCAATGTTACTAAACACAATTCAATTAATTTCATGTAAATTTTGTTAAAATTAGTCAATTATTTCATCATCAATTTTCCTTACAACAAATCAATTCAGGCTTTGCCAAATTTCTTAAAAGCTATTCAATCAAATCCTTTAAAAAGAAGATCAACAAATTGTTTATCAATTTTCATAATTTCTAAATATTGATATATCCGTCAACCTGAATAATCATCGTTAATGTAAAGAGAATATGATCACCTGTATAAATTCCGACAGACAGTCGAGAAGAAGATCCCGGAACTCTGTAACAGTATAGTGTGCACTGGTAATGGGGTTGAAATAATAATTATTGGCAAAGTCATCCGTTCCCATGCTTATCCCAAACAAGCCTCCTGATATTATCTCATTGGCATTCTTCTCGCCTACCATATTCACAAGTTGCTTTCCATAAAGCTTGAAATTCTCCAACTGTTTCCCCAAAGTTAAAACATTATGTAGGAATTCAAGACAATATATTTCAGCTATGAAATGTCTTTCTATATATCTAAATCCTTATATCGCTAGAGAATCACATGTAAAACATCTACTAACAACAACGACTGAGGTAGTATCATTGTATCCAGCAGAAGAAGAAGCAAAGCCGAAGCCTGTCAGAATTCGTGGTCCATGGAATTCAAGATCCAAATATGCGGGCACTATATTTGGAAGGCTTGCTAATCCAGTTGTATACAATTGGAAAAATTAAACATAAAGATTATTACCAAATGATAATGAGTACTAGAATTGGAAATGTTAAACCTAAACATTTTTCGAAAGGATAATAACAGTGTGTTCATTTTCCAGAAAATTGTACCAGATCAATTAGAAGCCTACTATAAAACCAAGTCACGCAATCAAGCTATGCAAACCAAGTCATGTTTCTTTCTACATTAAAATGGAAAGTGAAAAGACGGGGGCAATAGTAAGTACAAAGTATATCTGTTAGTAATTTTTCGTTGGAAAATCGACCAGTGGGTTTATGATCCACAAAGTCTCTACCATATGGAGGAAAGTTGGCCTTCACAATCGTTCCAAGTCGGTTGTTATTACCGGAGTCTACAGTAGAATCTCCAAATATGTACAGTAGAATCTCCAAATATGTACACGACTGGTACCAAAGGATTTGTGGGCTTCATCTTTGCGTACGTTATCTTTGGTTCACATAACACTAGGAAAAGACTCAGACATGCCAGAATACAAACATTAAGAAGCCCCTCCATAGCTACTACTTTGTCAGAATTGCTTAGACAAATATACTGGTAGGTCGACGTTAAACTTTGTCAAAATTTCTCAGAGAAGTACATTGGCATGCCGACGTGAAATGCTATGTTGTTGTGGAACTAGTTTGTTGGAGAAAACTATACTGTGCAACTCTATGACCCTCGTCTACCCCGATCCATCGAAATACGTGTTCTTGGATTCTTTCCATCCAATAGAGAAAACTTGAAAAATACTTGGCCAAGTCATTTTTATATTATTTTGTAGAAAGGCTAGGTTTTATATTTGACATAGGGAAAACACTAAGGTGCTTGGAAATACAGCTGAATGGAAATAGCCTAAAATCGAAGCCTCAAATCAAGTAAAAAAACAGATCATAATTTGAGGGGAACAATTCATAAATCTAATCTGGTTGAGGAGAACTAATAATTAATCTGGTAATGAACAACCATACTATAATAAAGATCATAATCTAGCTAAATAGAACAGAACCTCAAAATCATAATCTGGCCGCAAAGAGAACAAAACAGATTGACAAGCTCATAGCCTTCAGATGGACTTGTTGTGATGTCTAAAGGACGGTTGGGAAGCCAACTCCATGCATTTTGAACCAACATAGGTTGCAGGAAAGGGAACCTGTAACTAGTAAAGGTTCAGATGCATCTAGAATTAGAGATTAATCACTTTCCCCTCCTCGTTCATGTCAAATCCACCTCCCATCATTATTCCCATACTTTCCAGAGAGAGATAGAGATAAGAGATCGATCATTGGGCTCGGTTGCATGTTAAGTAAAGGCAACTCCACCTCCCATCATTATTCCCATACTTTCCAGAGAGAGATAGAGATAAGAGATCGATCATTGGGCTCGGTCGCACGTTAAGTAAAGGCAAGTATAATAAAGGTACTAGAAATTTTGTAATGAATATAAGTGCTACAAAGCTCCATGTTACAAGTCCCATGAAATAGTGAATCTTTCCCTGCCCAGACGAGTAGTTATCACGGTGGCGTTTGCAGAGTGAAAACACATAGTAGCTTGTAGAAACACAGGGCAGGTAAAAGTATTAGTAAGAGCTACACTCTTATTATCCTCACTTTACAAGGAATATTTGTATTAAAGTCGATGCATGGATGAAGCCGTGATAACCAGCTGGCCAGATGGGGCCTTCGTTGGTTGCATGGAGACTATGTTGCAATGAAAGGCCCTAATTGCAACTCCGACAATCCAGATGAAAGGTCCACGGGGAAGCAATTCTCTGTTCGAAGTCGTGACGTGTAGTCTGGAAAATGTAGAGTACATTTTGAAAACTGAGATCTCCAGTTTCCCCAAGGGATGTTATTTCAATTTTGTTTCTTTGACATCTTTGGAGACAATTTATTCACTATAGATGGAAAGCTTTGAAAGCTTCATAGGAAGGTTGTGGTCATGTCTCTAGCCGGCGAGAATTCAAGAGGTCGGAACATAAATAAAATATAATCCTTAATCCTCAAAAGACTCATTCCATTCCTCGAAGACTTGTGCATGTCTTTATGTTCATTAGATATGCAAGATGAGTTTCTTAGCTTGAGCTTTGATAACGTGTGTTATATCATTTATGGCAAGGACACCGGAGGTTTTTTACTTATGTCCTGACTGCACCTCCATCACGCTATATAGCATTCCTTTGTGCGGTTGTATTCCTGGTTAACTATTTGATCGCTAATCCAATTTACCTAGTCAGAATATTCTTTATTTTTCTCTTTGTTTCATTCTCTCAAGTATATATTATTTATGATTCATATACAATTGTAGATTGATATTGCTTGTGCATCTTTCAGAAATATAGTCTAGTTTTCCTATGCTTGAAATCTGAACCACAAATACAAAACCAAACTTTTTCGTAGTTTTTCTTGTGCGTTCCCTAGTCACCCCATACAACAAAGTCCTTTCCACACCTATGACACATGAAGGGCTTGGTGTCATGCTTGCGCTTGTAGTGATTCTGTAGAGTACAAAAGTCTTTCAACGGTTTTGCATGGGTATGATCGATATTGTTCGCAACCTTCAGCACATGAGTAACATGGAAGCCTCGGCATTGTTGTGGGTTGTGTACCTCGTAGAGATTCTGGGCCTCTTCTATACTGAGATCCATGCCCCCACATATGCATCTGCACACATAATTTAATTTTACATAAGAACATAATATGGATTCAGTACCCTCAAAAAATATATTTGTAATTCCAAATGATATGTCAACATAAATTATGATGAACAGATCTTACTAAAGGATATCTATATAGATGTCCAATAGATATGTTGGTATTTACATCTTGCATGTAATGATATCAAGAACAACAATTGTAAATCTATGAACATAAATATTGAACTTATTACAATTCTACCTTTGAAAAGCTAGTCACTCTGGTGAGTTATATATCGTTTGAAAAAGAAGAATACTGAAAGCTTCTCTAGGAGAGACTAGACTAAACCATCAGAAGGCCAAATATGTTGAACAATGAGGATAAGAGAGGAGACATGTATAAATGATGCAACTATCAGGGATAGTCAGTGATTATCATAATTTAGAAAGATATATAGGGTTTGTGGCCACTTGCATCTTTGTAACTAGGTTTTCTGTAAAATATTTATCTCAAACAGAAGCAGGTTTGTGAATAGTTTCAAACCAGACCTGGCACAAATACACAACCAGGAAAACATATGGAGAAATAGTGACAATGATCTATGCGAAAAATTCAGAGATGTTGAACTTGAACGTGATGATCATTAGGGAAGTTTTAATTTTCCCCCGACCATTTGAGGCATTCAAAAGCCTAACAAATATGGTTTATAAATTAGGAAAAATCCACAGCAACATATTGTTGTTGGGCGGTTGATTTCACACATACATTAAAGTAGGACATACCTGCATGTTGTTATAGCCGTTGAATCTCTTTCTACAAACGAGACATAATAACTGTGTAGGACTGATGAGAATCTGTGAGGGAGTTGGTATCTAGTACTGCCCATCACTGCCCATCTAAGAGAATTCTACTGCTTCCTTGCTGCAAATTTTCCATGTTGGTTGTATCCACGGAATCGACGTTGAAAGGATTGGAGTAACTGGTGTCATTATTAGGATGGCCAATTTGTAGAGCTACAGTAACATCCTCGTCTGTTTCGATCTCTTGACCACCTGCATGTAGGGGAGCCATTTCTAAGGGCCTTGGAGGGCTCAGGCTCAGCAATGGAAGCACTTCACGTGGAGAGGCGAATCACACCGTTCAGGAAGTTTGTAGCGTGAGAAAGGATATTGATCCAGGTTTATCGAAAGCATTAATGAAGACGAGGATGATGGGTTAATACATGTTTATGTCATGGGATAATTAGGATTGGATGAATATGAGTCTAGGAAAGGAGGATTACTGGTAGTTCTGGGAAAAGTATCCTGATATGAATCAGGTATAGTTCCTGATGGGATCGAAGCCTTCAACCATTCGGTGAAGGAAATAGGATATTGGGTTGGTATGGCACTGATATTACTCTCACTCTTAGGGTTGTATCTTCTTGTATTCATCCTCGCTTTGTCACTGTAGAACACTAAGCAGATGATAGACTGATCCTGAGCCTTCAAGATCTAAAAGTGACCTTCACTGATGAGATTTCTCTTTATTGTTTTCATTATTACCTTCTTCATTATTCTTCAACATGGGAATCTACTAGTTGCGCTCATGCTGGAGTATTTTTGTGAAGAGAATAGGCAGACACTTTTGTGAATCTCTACTTTTCAACAAGGTATCTAAAGTGGGAATAACTCTCAGGAAAATATTTGAAACTCTCAAGAAAATATTTGAAGAAAGCATACATTTCTGATGAGGATTTTCTTGCAGGCATGAAAGGTATAAACATATATTTATGTATCTCCCCCTGTTTAGCATATTCAATTTATCCATTAACTCATATGGGGGGATTTTGTATATAGATCAACCATATGAACATTAGATAAGCTCTACCCTGAAGTGCAATCTTGAATCTAAATTTTTAACATCAGATCAACTCTACCTTGAAGTACAATCGTGAATCAAAATTTTTATATAATTATTTAAACAAATATTTTTTTCAATTAGTAGTATAATAGAGAGCTTACCATCACATTAGTTCTACCCTGAAGTGCAATCTTGAGTCTAAATTTTTATATACTTTTTTAAACTAATAAAAAAATTTAATTATCTAAATAGTATAACAAATGCAGTTTGCTTATCATTTCTTAACAAATGCAGTCTACTTACTATTGCTTAACAAATGCAATGCAGTATTCTTACTATTTCTTAACAAATGTAGTCTAGAGCAAAAGAATTTCGTAATACAGTCTGGAGCAGGAGAAGGAGGCCTCTCGATCTAAAAAAAATGTAGTCTCGAGCATGAGAAGGAGGCCTCTAGTGGGAGGGTGAAGGAAGCTTCTTGATTTGTTGCTGCAACTAAGTAATCTAAAAATTTGATTGTTGAGACCATATTGGGATGATGTGTTATCAAGGCAGTGGAGTGGAGTGGAGAGGCGGTGGGGTACATTAATGGAGGGTGATTAGTAACAAAGTCTATTGTCAGTCTATTTATGGACCTACCATAGGTGGCGCTTGGATTTGACAGTCTATATAATGAGTTTGAAGTTGATAGCCAATTATCGAAGTTGGAAAAAAATGCATTGTGTCAGAGTTTTAATAGAGTCTCAAAACTTAGGTTAATAGAAGATTGAAAAAATACATTGCCTTAGAACTTGAAATAAGAGTTTGAAGTTGATATCCAATTACATATCTAAGTTGGAAAAAAATGCATTGTGTCAGAGTTTTAATAGAGTCTCAAAACTTAGGTTAATAGAAGATTGAAAAAATACATTGCCTTAGAACTTGCAATAAGAGTTCGAAGTTGATATCCAATTACATATCTAAGTTGGAAAAAAATGCATTGTGTCAGAGTTTTAATAGAGTCTCAAAACTTAGGTTAATAGAAGATTGAATAAATGCATTGCCTTGGAACTTGCAATAAGAGTTCAAAGTTGATATCCAATTACATGTTGGATAAAAAATAATTTAAATATTATAAATAAAAAAATATTTAATTTCTCCTATGTACTACTTTGGAAACTTTGGAAAATGACTATAGTCAAAGGAAAACTAATATCAAGTCAACGTTGAAACGAACGCCAGAGTCCTGGCCTTTGGCAAGGACTAATAAGGGAGGTGAGGAGGTTAACAGTGGGGTATATGCTCACAAATGATCGTGTCTGCATTCTGACATTCCAAATGAAACGAAATTACGATGCATCATCCAATTACATATTGGATAAAAAATAATTTAAATATTATAAATAAAAAAATATTTAATTTCTCCTATGTACTACTTTGGAAACTTTGGAAAATGACTATAGTCAAAGGAAAACTAATATCAAGTCAACGTTGAAGCGAACGCTAGAGTCCTGGCCTTTGGCAAGGACTAATAAGGGAGGTGAGGAGGTTAACAGTGGGGTATATGCTCACAAATGATCGTGTCTGCATTCTGACATTCCGAATGAAACGAAATTACAATGCATCATTTACTAAAGTAGATAACTTTATGTGCTTGGTAATTTTCCTTCCTTTTCACACATCTCTCTACTCCATCATTTTCTCCCGCAAACAAGGCTCGTAATTTAGATTACATAAGTTGGCATATAATCTGGTAATTTAGAATCACTCTGGTATTTCCTTTTGTTTAGTTATTTCGAAGAATCGATATTGAAATCACTAGTTCCTAGTTCTTGGAGGAACCACTAGTTCTTGGGGCTACGTACTTGAATAGGCAACTTATACACCAAAGGTTCTAATCGTAGGGATGGAGGCTACATCAAGGTAGTTGTGCATGCAGAGGAAGACAACCATTCCTTCCATTTCTCCAACTCTGCATCCCAGGTTGTTGGTGGGGTAAATATATGAACAACTGACACATCAACACAATTCTCGGTTTTAAATATCATACCATCTTTAGCTAGTTGTAGAAAATCCTCACCAATCTAATACACAACTAAAGATGTGTATGGATAGGGCATGATGATTAGAGAAAGAAAACAACTTGAACATAGGAAAGAAAATCCTATTGCAAAAGCTTGCATATTGCTCTTGATTTATGGCAGGTATTTGGTCTTCCTTGTTTCCTTGTTGTTTAAATACCATCATGTCTTCTAGATTTACAATCTCAACATATATCCTTACAACCATCTTTGTGTATTTTGCATTGATACAAAAGAAACTCTTGGACTTTCTATTAATGTTGTGCATTGAAAGTAGGTGTGTTGTAGTCACGGTTCATTGTACGATAGGATTTCTAACCCTAGATTAGTATAACTTTAAAGTAATTTGGCTATTTGATGTAGATAACTGATTGTCTATGTGGTTGTTGGATTAGCTTTTTAGGTTGAGAGATATGAAATAATTTAGAAAGATTTTTTTTCATGGATCTTACTAAAGGAAGTGACATTTCTCTTGCTTTATTAGTTTAAGTGAGAGCTGATAGTTCGTACATTAAGTGTAGGTTGAGGATCTCCAAAATTTTCAACAACAACTTCAGCCCACGAGAAACATCTTCAATAAGCAGGAACGATGTATCTCCAACAAACATGTGAGCAAGTGATGTATTCTATATGTATATTGTAACAAAATTGCAAATATGAAACATACAATGTAGAAACACTCCAACCATGGAGAAAGTTAATGATTGCAGTGGTGCACTAAAATAATTGGATTATTATTCATTGTTGAGAAGGGATAGCTCTCGGAAGAGGAACATGAGGCAGTGATGGGAAGAGGAAGATGAGGTGGTGAGGGGGTGATGATGGAATGTACAGATCAACAACATATTGATTACTGACTTTTGACAATGCAGAAAGTGTTGATGCAACCACCATTTTACAGTGAAAAAGTATTAATACAACCGCCACAAACTTGAAAGAGCTTGAACATAGCCAAAGAATATGTACTGATGTAATAGCTTTATGATAAACTCAAAACTTTATCAAAGCTCTATACTTTCAATAAAGTTATAATAAACTCAAAACTCAAGTAAACTTAGGAAAATAGAACATAAGCTATAAAGTTATAATAAACTCAAAACTTAGGTGAACTTAGGAAAATATAGGAAAATAGAACATTTAAAATATTGGGAATAATGAAGGTCACAATAAAACATCAAATCTCTTCTCCAATAAAATTACCAAGGAAAGGTTGGTTTTTATTATATAAAAAATAAAATTTAAAATTTGATATGTTGAACATTACAATTGTGAAAAAATGTATAATCAACCCTCAAACTAATACAAACTAATACAAAGTCAACTCCAAATTAGAATCCTTAACTTACCTTTAGCAAGAACTAATAAGTAACCAATATGCCAATCATTATGACCATATTTAATTATTAATATAACATGTATGAAAATAATTGTGACCATAAAAAAGTATAAATATAGATTATTATTTAATAATAAATAAGCATATTTATCATAGGCAAAGTTAATTAGACAATCTTCCAACATATTCTAATGATGTCCATTATTTTGTTTTTGTTTTGTATGCATTGCATTGAAGTGAATATGTGTATAAGATATTAAAATTATAACTTTTAAATGTTTTATATAATTTTTAATATCGGTTTTAATTATAGAAAGTTGTAAAGTAATTAATTTTTATAGGTAAGCAATTTATTCTAATAATATATTTTGTTAATAATACCATTAGGTTGAATTTATGTCTTTATTGTCTTATAATTGATTATCCTATGTATGTTTGCATTAAATTCATATTCTAATCTTTGCTTTAGGTTTTAATTATTTTTCAAACCCATTAACTTTGCACATTAGCTTGGGAAGCAATAATTGTGAAAAGGTACATTGAATTACATCGCTCCTTTACTTAAATGTTTAAGTAAATAATCATTTTTTTTCTTTAACTAAAAACATTCTTATATTAATAAATATAAAACTGTCCACATACTACAATTGTATTCTTTCAGCAAGAATCTTTTCAGCTTTTGTCTCTTTTATATCATCCATGTATGTAAATAGGAATGTATTTACAAAATGTTTGATGAAAAATTGTTGAATTGGAACCATCTTCATGAAGTTTAATTTTCCTAAGATATGGGAGTGGATTTATATTGGTTCAAAATGATTTCGCATTCAACTTCTGTAGTTTTGAAATCTTACATCATTTCATTTGGTCAGAAAAAAAAATCTAAATAGGTAGATGCCCCGCAGCCAAGAGCTAGGTGGGCACAAACAAACAAAGTGATTTGTAAATAGTAGAACAAATTGATTTTATATTTAGGCGGCGGGGTAGTACATAAGGATAAGGTTGTGGCCAATGTGTTTAATATGATCTGTCAAACCCATTAATAACTGGAAGTAATGTTGAGTAGCTACCATATGATACATGTAATATGATTTGTCAAACCCATTAATAAGTGAAATCTTCCTACAATAGTTTAATTTTTAATTTTATTTTTTTAAATCTTTTTATGACTTTGACAAATATTTATGTTAAATGGCTCTCCACGAAGGGTATTAAGTCCCATCAGTGTTCTCAAAAGTAATCAACACATTAAAACTATGATTTTTAAAAATAAAAAA
>ML791769.1:850660-863364 GCA_009831015.1 Picea engelmannii | reverse complement strand
GGATCCAACGATCACTGTCTCTTCTCCTCTCGATTATTACTGCGCTGTTATTCAATGTTATTTTCATCACTGCGACCACACATTCTTGCCATCAATGACAAGTATACGCTGATTTGCTTTCTGATAGCTGAAATTGCCAACAGTATTTGATGTTATGAGCCTCACATGATGTCACTTCTAAGTTAGGAACATCGAGTCTACGTTGTCAACTTTACTCTAGATACCTTCTTTGGAATGAGAGAAAGTGCCCAAGAGTTTCCTAAGAATCTATATTCCAAGGAGAAAGGGAAACAAAATAATAAGAATGACTAAAAGTTATGGTTGAGCATGTGTAAATAATGAATGTTGTACCAATTGAAAAGGAGCTATAGATGGGTATTTCATCCTAAAGATAAATGTTTGAGAGAGGACATAACTATCTCGTAATATTCAAGTTATGATGCTCATGTAAGATGTTAAAAGTTTCCAAATTCTAGAATGTCGGTGGGTCAAGGATATCTTAGGAAGATTTATGAATTAGTGATCAATAAATTTCAGGCCTAAGGATTTTTTTTATGGCACTTACCAAGGGTTATATGATTTTAGAAATGTTGGAGGGGTTTTATACTTATCTAATTCTCATTTAGTAAATTTTAAGCGAGATTAGAGTAGAACACAAGCAACTTTATGGAGCTCACTACCTTAAAACTTCTTCTCAAATGTGCTTGGGATAGAAATGTTAGTAAACAATAATTTTTTGGAGACTCAACACTAGTTATAAATTGGATGTGTTATTCTACTCAAATACATAAGTTCTTTCTTTGACGTATTGGTGATAATCTGAAAGAGATAGCAAATATATTCAGATCCATATCCTTGACTCATGTGTATAAAGCATAACATGTCGAAAAATACCTTGTTGAAGGAAGGACAAAGGAAAACTAAGGGGTTTTGGAAGTTGGAGGAGACAAGAGATGACATTTATATGCTTTCCCACACATAAGGACAAAGGAAAACTAAGGGGTTTTGGAAGTTGGAGGAGACTAGAGATGGCATTTATATGTTTTCCCACACATAATTTTGATATTTTTTTTAGCATGTACTTTATACGATATTTCCATTTTTTATTTTTTATTTTTTCAATGAATAGTGCATAATCATTTTTTTATGTTCTCTGTGTATTTTAACAAAATGTGTTCTTGTAGTAATTGTTCATATTTTAATACTTATATGGTTTTTTTTTTCTATGATGTTCAAAGTTTTGGACTTGCGCTCACACCTTTACTAAAGGAAATATTATATATATATTATTACCTAAGAATACCTTTTTGTAGAGTGTTGAATATACATAAAGAGTGTAATTTCAATTATGTGTATCTACGATCCTTTATACAAAGGTAATAAGTAAGTTTGGAAGATGGTGATTTAAATATAAACTGGTGTAGATTCATTTTATTTTTTTTAATATATAAAAAAAAATTCACCTTGAGGGACTTGATCACTTTCGGCACATGATAGATCTGAAGTAAGTGTGGAAGGAATTACACATATCCCTCATACTGGGTTGTATAAATCACGTTTCAACGCAATAACAATTATAAACTCAACATGTCACTTGTAGGATTTGAACTCGAGTGGGGAGGATAACAATCATTCCTCCCAGTGGATGGAATGGATTTGCCTTTGAAAGACCAATGAGCTCTGCAACAACAAAACCTAGCTTTGCAACCCTTTTTGCCTTTGTCTTCACAGATTTCCTTAGTGATCTTCATTTCCCATACTCCTTGAAGTAAAAAGTCTCATGGTGTTTTTGTAGTCATCAAGACTATAGCGGACCCTCTTGGATTGGCTCTTATGAAAACCTTTAGCAGCCCCCAGGTAGATCCATGAAATTTTACAGATAAAGTAATTGGGCAGGCCTCTACTTGCCCCTTTTCCTTCGAAACAGGTAGGGCAGGGAACAACGTGGAAAATGTTTATGAACCTGACAAAGAGGGTTCCCAATAAGGGAAGATGCAAACCAATCTTAGCAACAGATGCTTGGACAAATACAAGGACAATCTGAGGTATGAGGTAACCTCTCCTAATGTTGGTAATTATATATAGTTCATGAAAGATCACTCTGTCATAGGTAAATTAATGGGTTTATGACCCTATGAGAGGGCTCTAGTTGGATGGGTAAATTCTAGGTCTAAAACCAAAGGCTATGTTGATCTAAAGATGGGCTCCAAAGGATTCTTCATGGCCATATTCAAGTGTGTCGAAGATCGTGAGAAAATATTTGAAGCAGGAGCATATTTTTTTAACTCGGCAAGGTTGCACCTCTAGTACTGGATGAAACGTTTTAGCCCCGAAAGGGATACATTCACAAAATATCTAGTTTGGACTCGAATGTACTCCCTTCCTTAGAAATTGTGGGAATCTGAGACATTGGAATGGATTGGGAACTCTCTGGGTTCCTTCATCAAGATCTCGTAGGTTTCCAAGCAGGGGAGGTACATCTCATATGCAAGGATATGTGTAGACATGAATGCCACTGTTACTCTACCAGAATCCATGTTCATTCTCTTCTAGGACATGGAATGGGTAAATACCCTGAACTACGAACATATACCATTGTGATGCAAAAAATTCCATAAGCACATGCACCTCTTCCATGACTGCCCCCTTAATATCTTGAACACAAGAAAATGGAAAGGGTAATATAGACCAGGAAGTCTTCACTAAGGTTCCTAGTAAGAGGAAATCAAGGAATAAAGAAACAAACGTAGGCCTCATAACCCAAGAAATCAATCACCAAAACAACTTTGAAGCATTGGAAGACAACGAGTTGGTCCCTTACCAAGAAGGCATCGAAAAGGGGAATCATACTATGGTTGACATCATAGGCATGGATCCCAAGGAAGATCCCAAAAGGAAGAAAATGGACCCTCAATAATCCAACCTCAACCCCTCCCAGTAAATCATCTTAGAATAGATCATGGAAATAGAGGAGGATCTCTGACAAGATTCAGAAGAGGATGAGCCTCAAAAGGAACTCAACTCAGAAATGAAAGATATAGACCTTCCAACCCTAGTGGAAGCACATGGGGAATAATTTTCCACCCTATAAAAACCCCAGCTACTACAAATGAAAAAGGAACTCATTAACAGTAGATCAAAAGCAAGGAAGTCTTAGGCCAACCCAAATTAATCAGAGGGACTTGGCATCAGATCCTCCCATAAATCACAGAAGAAACTCTCAGCAGAGGAGAAAAAAATAGGGTGCAAGTATTCCAAACAAAAAATAGAAGAGGTTGGTGCACTATTGATCAATTCCAGGTAGGCTATGGGACTTCCAGACAAATACTTCACCTCACAAGCCAAGTTGTCAAGTTAAACCCCTAAGTAGAATAGTTCAAGGTGCATTGATTTCCATCCCTCCTTTTTATTTACTAATGATAGTGTTTCTTGGAATGTAAGATATCTCAACACTCTCAATGAAAATGCATGCTCAAAAAGAGAATCAATCAAGAAAATCCATCAATAGTCCTCCTGTAGGAAACAAAATGTGACAAAGAGACAATGACTAAGTTGGCCAAAAAGGTATGGAGAAACAATGAATTCAAAGCAGTTCCAGTCGCAGGATTCTTCGAGGGTTTGGTTGTTCTATGAGATCTCGACCAGATCTCTCTGGAGAATTTTGTGGATCAATCCAACCTAATATCATTTGACTTTGGAGTTAGAGGCTCATCATTCCAAGCACATACGAACCCGCTACTAAAAATTCCTTTCCTTGAATCCCTCAAAGCGATAGGGGATCTATCTATTCTCAGCAATTGGACCCTGGGAGGGGATTTTAACATGTTCACATCACTTCGAGAGAAGAAAGGGGGGATAAGGAGGCTAGGTTCGAAACAAATATCCTTAAAATACTTCATAGTAGATCTCAAACTCATTAACATACTCATAGTTAGAGGTTTATATACTTGGAACAATAAGCATGGGGGAGTTCACCAAATTTCCACCAAGCTTGATCACTTCCTCCTCTCAAAGAGCATGTTCCAAAATTTGTTGCTCATTGAAGCAGACATTCTACCTTACATGGAATTTGATCACTGACCAATTAAGCTCTCATGGTAGAGCTTGAAAATGCCCAAACCAAGGCCCTTCTACTTTGAGTCATTTTTTTTGAACCACCTAGAGTTTATGACCAACTTAAGTAAATTGTGGATAGATGAAAGTTCAAATTTGGGCTCCCAGATGTAACAGTTACAACAAAAACTAAAACAGGTGAAGCAACACATCAAGAAGTGAAACAAGGAGGTGTTTGGAAATGTTCTCCTAAAATAAGAAAGGCTTGAAAAAGATATGGAGGCACTGTAGGCCACCATTAATCTCAATGGAAGAATAGTGGAACATGAAGATGAGGAGAAACAACTCAAATAGGAAACTTAAGACCGAGAGAAACAAGAGGAGATCCTCTAGAAGAAAACATTGTGCTTACAATGGTTGAAAGAAGGAGATTGTCACACACCCAACCCCTAAGTACCTTTTTAAGGGATGGGGTATAATTTTTTCCTCAGTTCCACAACTTCCTAAATCCCTCAAATAAGGGAACCATTTCCTTCTACTCTCCGAGAGCTTTCCAATGACTATAAAACTCATCCAAAACTGAGTTCTAGTTCGAGAGTTATGGCCTTCTGAAGTTTTTGGGGTGTCATTGGCCAATGGCCACCTCCTTCGCCACATGTCATCCATGAGGCTTCACTTTCCTCGTACCATCCAACATGGCACTGTCATGTCCTCGATTGTCATCCTTTGGAAATGACATGGCCATGGAAGAAGGGTTTACAGGGGAAAGTCTCTGTCGATTCATCGCGGGGCTTATTCACTTCCAGAACCTCGATGCTTCTTGTTTTCCCTTTTACCTTACCATGCGACTGACACTAGAACCTAGTCCTCCAGACTTCAGCCTTTCCATGCTCTTTTCTACAAATCTAAATCTTCTCGGAGACCCGAAGTCCCGGAGCCTCTCTCTACTCTAGAATCTATGGTGGAGTTATGTCCACCTTTGGATCTAACGGTTAAGATTTACCTGCACTTAACACATCACTTGGACTTGACTAGAGGGGTGGGGTCCCACACCTAATTCGTGTCCAATCCCACGATGCCACATGGAGCTATCTAGACACGCCACATCACCATGATGCACGCGGTCCCATCCTATCATAGCTTGACACTACAACAGGGGAAACTTCGGTGCTTTGGCACTTTGACGCTTGAACCATTTTTCTCTATTTGCAAATCCTCTAGAGTCTTGAACCCCGGAGTCCTGCCACGTGGCTCCTTCCTTTCGACCCTTTTGGAGCTACACTGTCCCTCGACGCTCTCTCCTTCCAGCACTAGTTTCTTTCCAGCAAACACCAAGACCAGGGCCCTCTTTTTCTCCAGTCTGGGATTCAGGTATTCTATGCTCTAGTTCAGAACTCTTCCACTAATTCTTTGTTCTTTATATTGCACGTGCTCGTGCATTATTTTCAAAAATTCTCTTCCTCAGAGATCGAATTCCTCCTCTGTTTCTCTCCTGTAACGAGAAAAACTATTCTTTTAGTTATTCTCTAAAACTCGAGAGCCTCACACACCCTCTTCTTTCTTTGATATTTTTCTTCTCTTGCATGCCCTCTCCTTTTTCCCAAGGGAGGTTATAAAATTGTCCTATTCCTTCTGTCAGAAGGAATTTGGTTCAATCTGGGCCTGTGGGAAACTGCACATTGTGGTACTTCAGGCTGACATTTTTCTATCTCCTTAGCCAGACCCTCCATGCTTCCATTCATTGGGGTAGTTGATTATTCAACCACTAGTCCTTTTCTCATTAACTGATTTTTCCTTGGAATTAGGATGAGGCTTATTATTTCAACAAAGAGAATCTGGGTCATTTTGACATAATGAACCCTCTCTACGGTTTCCTCACTCTTTCCTCTAGTTATAGCATGGCCAATACTTCAAGGCTTCACCCCCACAATTAGTTATTGACAATCTAAACAATAATACATTTACATTGTTCACATGCCATAGCATGGTAATCATAACTAATTATTAATTACAAGTTGGAGGAAACATGGGTATTACAATCCCCTTCCCCTTCAAAGGAACACCATCCTCAATGTTCTTTCTCAGTAATGCCTGTCATGCCTTTGTCATTCAGTTGTTTCAGAAATCTTGATCCTCTTTCTTGGCCAGGTCCTTTCCATACCCTTGGATTTCTTCACCTACCTTCAATGATTTTGGACAACAAGCATATTAATCACAATTTCATGCGAAAACATCTTATTGTTATGCAAAATTCAAGAGGAAAATTTTCATAATCTAGCACAATACTTATCTGTGAAGTTCATGGATTTGTATCCATATGGTTGTCTTGTTATCTTAGCTCATTTTTTTTTCTTGACATACCCATTGTGTGCATGAACCAATTCAACAGTTTATAAGAATTATCAAAGTCTCCTCTTCCTTACGGTCACTCACCCTCCAGGCCCAGGCTCAGGAATCCCCTTCTCTGCTATACAAAGCCTTGGGTGATCCATCTTACCTTTCCAAGGATTTCTCACACAAGAAGAGTTATAAAGACTTCATTGAGCCTTATAGTCGAGCCATCCCTCAGACTTGCTCTACCGAGGCGTACCTCCATCTTGTGTTACCACAACACAACATATTCTAGGGTGATCATGGCTTACCACATGGTTCTCATGTCTCAACAATAGCCTTTTTCATTCTTTCCATCTTTGACATCCTTCATCTTTCCTCCCTAGACATATCTTTTTCGTCTCACCCGTATCACAGGTATACAAAAATTATGAGATATCATCCTCAATTTCAAATTCATAATTTTCTTGCAAATCTGTCACCCACAGATTTCCAAATTCCACATTTATTTTCAGATTTGTTCCCACAGGAACCATATTCACAAGTATGGGACTTTCCTTCCCACAAAATTTTGGCTTAGCAGGAAATTGGTCTTCTTTATGGGCTTACAACACTACCATATCCAAGACCCTTTCTTCCTGCAATTTCAACATTCCTCGGACAAACAAATTGTTAGTTCTCATGCACATTATATTTTCATTGCACACTTGCAGTGTCTCACAAACAATTTCTGAACTATGCATACTAACAATCAAATTCACTTGCTCAAAAAGGAAATACCATTCCTTGTAGTTTGGCTTAGCAGACAATTCGTCTTCCTTATGGGATTACAACACTGCCATATCCAAGACTCTTTTCTTCCTACAATTTCAACATTCCTCAGCCAAACAAATTTTTAGTTTTCATGCACATATATTTTCAAAACTACGCATGTTAACATTCCAATTCGTTTTCATCTATTCAAGGGTACAAAGAAAAAGGAAATATCATTATTTACGTATGCATCCTTTCAACATACTAAATTTTCCAAATGCAATTCAAATATCAAATGACTTTAATCAATGTGCCAATATTCATGGGCACATTCATACCCAATGCACCCTTGCATTGATTTCAAGTTTTCCACACTTTATGACAAGCACTTTTCCATATGGCTTATTCATTCTCGTTCTTTTTTGCAGCAGGACTGTGCTTCGTACTACAGGCTGATCATGATCCCAAATAAGCACATATGAAACTAAAAGTTTCTCTTGAAATCACCCAAGCATTCTTCCTTCATTAGTAACCAAGGTGCCAACATTCATGGCCACCCAAATTTTCTTTTCTTTAACAACTACACAATTCAAGTGGAGTATTGGAAAGTCCTCCTTCCTCAATGGAAAATCCATTGTCTTCCCTCTTATTCAAACATGCATTTCCTCAATGAATTCCATGCAATGTGCTAACTATGAGCACCTTTATTCCCAATCTCCCTAGATTGGTCATTGTACCCATGGTACTCCTTACTCATGCATTTTCTTGCAAGGATTACAACTCATCCTTGACTGGAATATACTTTCTCTCTCTATTATTCAGATTATTCTTTCTTGAATCTTACCCTGCTTGGGTAGCAATGGCATATAATAGCCACTCAAAATTATTCGCATATCAGTAAGAAATTAAAATAATTCAGAGGGGATTCTTACCAAATCCCTCCATGCCTTATGCCACACAGGAATGAACATTTTTATACCTGTTATGGCTGCTAGCACCCTTTTTCGGATTTTTACCTCATCAACAGTGCTCCATGGGGCTCCCAAAGTCCCTTCAACAATCTTTCAACATCAAAATTCTTGCATTTATCCTTTATCATAGTTTATCTACCATTGGCAACTGTCATTTCCCAACAACTCCAATCATTTCTTATACATCACACACACACACACACATATTAGTCGTCATGTAAAACAAAAATGCATGTATCATACCATTTAAATCAATAAAATGTTTTCAGATATTCCCCAACATATCTCTATGCACTCTTCCACATTACTCCTCAATTTGTTAGCTAGTGCAATCACAATCCATTTTTCAGTTGTATTATATAATCATACAACCATCAACATCCTTATGCCAAAACACTTACTTGCATTAGTAAATCAATATCTCGTACTAGAGAAATACAATAAGCAACAAAGAAGGGGTCAATGAACTCTTCCCCTGTCCAACTCCTTCTACATAGCCTTGGAATTTCAATCCAACTGAGTTATTTTCTAAGGCCTCACTGAATTTACTTATCATGTCTTAACCAAGCCTATTCATTCAAACTTATTTATTTATTTTCCTTTTTCCAGTTGTACTTGTTTCCACATCTTCTCTTCTAAGGCTTATAACTCTGTTAAGCAATTCAGAGCTTTTTGTGTGAGAAAAGTATTCCCCCTTTTTCTCCTTCCTTGCTTATGCAATCTACTCCCTGCTAGGATCTTCTTGTTGGCATGTTTTACAGGAAGCGTGTGCTTGTCATTGATGGCAAGAACAACAAAGATGATGGAAAACAGGAAAATCATAAGCTCGGGAGGAGAAGTGAACAATATGCAGAGATCAAATCTCAGAAGGGAAAGCACAGTACAAAAAAGTGACAAGGAACAAATCCTTGATCGTGGATCTGCTTCGAGAGCCTTCATGATCGCCGGATTGATTTAAGTGGAAGGACAGGATAAGAAAGCGCTGAGATCTGAGATCTCGATCACCCGAATTTCTGTCAGCCGTCGGATCGAAATAAATGGAAGGATAGGATAAGCAAAGATGGAGAGCCATTGGATTTAATCCAAGGAAAAGCTGCATCGCAGACAGATCGAGTCATTGATCTAATATCTTGATCAAACGAACATCATTTGTTTCGAGTCTAAATATGTGAGGAGATTACACTCCGAAAAAATCTCACTTCAAGATTTTTCAATTTGAGATTTGAAATCCCCGAAGCCCGAAGAGTTGGAGAGCCGGAGTAAATTTCAACCATCAAATCCAGAGGGATATGTGGCTACGTGGCGATGGATCGTGAGTTCCGGAGAAATCACTTCGAGAGTTTCAGTTTGAGATTTGAAATTCCCGAAGCCCGGAGAGACGAAATAAATTCTCGACCGTCAGATCATCCGAAGTAAATCTCAGTCGTCAGATCGTCCGAAGTAAATATCAAGCGTCGAATCGTTCGAAGTGGATCTAGGTCGTCTGATCCAGAAGATATATGGCGTAAATCTATGGACTCTAGGTAAAGACCCGAAGTAAGCCTCAACCATCTGATTCAAGAGGACACGTGACAGGAATCTGCATACTTCGAGGGGAAGTGAAGTTTGAGACTTGAGATTTTAGAAGTTCGGAGACACGAAGGAGATCTCAACCGTTCATCGAGAAAGGGGCTGCAGAACCATTGATCTGGTTGAAAGGTAAAATTCCCGAAGTAGAGGCAGAGCCATCGATTAAGAAGAACAAGTGCCCGTGGATCATCGACTTCGGAAGATTGGAGTACGAAGGAAAGCAGGGTTTGAGATTTGAAACTCCTGGAGCCTGGATCACGAAGTAAATCACAGTTGTTGATTTAGGAAGGCTAGATCTAATCCGCAGACTTGAGAGGATAGATCTGAACCGTCCGTTCAGGAGCACCGTCAATATCGTGAGATCGATGGTCCCATTGCATTGCGGGGACTGAAGGTGCATGAACTTTAAAAAATTAAGGGCGGGCCGCAATTGAAACCATAGTTTTGGAGAAAGGACACGTGAAGGCTCGAGGTAAATTGCAGGGCGAAACGTAATTTGATCTCAAACCACCTTTGGTCGCGCCTGCAATCACGTGGTCACATGAGAGCATCGCCCAAGGTCACATCAGGGGAATATTAAGGAAGAAGCTAGAGCTGCTAGGCTCCACATCGGAGGTTATGCATTGAAAAGTCAAAAATCATCTGCGTGTATAATCCAACGACGTTGATCAAACCAAATCTGATTGAAGGGTTATTGTTTCATCTTGTGATTTCTTGATCAGTTACGATTCAGTTACACTAACTAAATCATTGTTACTGAGCGGTTGAATCATTGTTCCTAAACGTTGGAGTCATGATTCCTGAGCATGTTTTAGATTCCCGAATTGAGCGTTGGAGATGCGAAGTGTAACGGATGATGAGAGCGGGAATAAAATAAAAAAATTGTGACAGAGAGAGGTTGTTGTTTCTCGGTAAAACAGGTTGAACTGTATGTGATCAAGAAGACAGCAGGAACAGAGCATGAAAGATGCAGAGATGAATAACATAAGATGGACAGAGCATAAAAGGTGAAAACAACAAACTGTACGAGAAATTAAGTGCAAGAAGATGCGAGCAACAACACATTGATGCAGGCATAGCAGAGAAGTGTAGCAGAACAGTGATGAGACGAGTAAGCCATTGATAAATACTGTATCACTTTAATAAATTTTAGAAAACAAAGATTTATATCTCAGGGTGGTAGGGTGGTGCTAGGGAGGACTGTTGTCCTCAGAGTTTCAAGTGGGTGCTTGAACACAGGGAGTTGTAGCTTCCATCTAGTTGCATCCAGAAAATCTAGGGTGGTAGGGTGGTGCAAGGGAGAACTATTGTTCTCTATTATACAGGTTGGTGCATGTGTGACAGGAAGTTGGTGCTTCCATCGAGTTGGTGTTGGAACACTCAGGGATTTGGTGCTTCCTTCTAGTGGGTGCTAGAGAAACCAGAGAGTTGGTGCTCTTATCAAGTTGCAGCTTGTAAAACAGAGGTGGTAGCCTCACATTGAGTTGGTGCTCAAAGATATATATGTACATAACATAAAAAGACTGCCTATCATTCAAAGAAGAAGAGATTTTCTCCCTTTATGGGTTTCCTCATGAATATTTGTCTCTGTGTATATTATATGTGTGATTGATGTTTACTAATCATGTTGTTCATGACTTGCATAATCTTGATGGTCACTTGAAGAAGATTAATAATATTTTAATAGGCATAAAATTGTTTAAGCACAGTAGCAACTGATTCACTCCCCCCCTCTCAGTTGTCTTAGTAATTTCAACAATTGATATCAAAACGGGTTCCTTTTAGCTAAAGGTAGATCAGTAAGCTTAAAAATTTCAATTCATGAAGGAACTTCAACCAATAAGCCTCCTTTGTTTGATGGAACAAATTTTGCTTTCTGGAAGGTTAGAATGAGAACATACATTATGGCCTTAGGTGTTGATGTTTGGGATGTTGTAGAGACTGGATATACAAAACCTGTTGTGCTAGCTTCCAAAGATGATAAGTTAGAATTTAGCTTCAATGCAAAGCCAATGAATGCTTTCTTGAGTGGGCTTGCTGAAGCTGAATTTATAAAGGTAATGCATCTTGATTCTGCCAAAGAGATGTGGGATAAATTCATTAGCAGTTATGAAGGAAATGAGAAAGTAAAAGATGCCAAACTTTAGACATATAGATTGAAATTTGAACAACTAAAGATGATTGAGGACGAAACAATTAGTAAATATTTCTTAAGATTTGAGGAGCTTGTGAATTTCATGAAGGGTCTTGGTGATAAGATTGAAGACGCTTTTTTAGTTCAGAAGATTTTAAGATCTCTGCCTAATAGATTTAATCCAAAAGTTTCTGCAATAGAAGAACTGAATGATCTTAAGATTTTGTCTATTGATCAACTTCTAGGAACTCTAATTTCTTATGAAATGAGGATTAGTAAAGATAAACCTACCCCTAGAGAGGCATCATTTAAAGCAGATAAGAATGAGGATTATGAGCCTGATGAAATTGAAGCAAAATTTGTGAGAAGACTAAAGAAAGGATCAGGCAAGTACCAAGGCAAGTTGCCCTTCAAATGTTTTAACTGTGGACAGATAGGTCACTTTGCATCTAAGTGTCCACACAAGAAGAAGGACCAGAACTTTGAAGGTGAAGAGAAGTACAAATCCAAGAGATTTGGTAAGAAGAAAAGTTTATGTGTAAACAATGATGACTCTTCAGGAGACACAGATAGTGATTCTTCTTGTGAAGATAAGGTTAAAGACTTTATGCTTATGGCCAAATAGGATTATGATAACATAGTTACCAACTTAACGAGAACTCTACAGAGTTCTCGTTTTTTGGGGGGTCCAATTTTTTACCCTATTTTTAAAAATGGTGCTACCGGTAGCACCCCTCTCCCTTTTTAGGTGGTTTTTCGATATTTTAAATTTTTCAATCCACAATGTTTACACATTTTTTTTTAAATGCTTATTTTTCATCTATTTCCATATTTTTCAATTTTTTTTTTTTTATTCAATGGTGTTTTTAGTCATTTTTCCATGCTTTTTTCAA
>ML791769.1:830474-849599 GCA_009831015.1 Picea engelmannii | reverse complement strand
TTTAAAATTGGTTTGAAAATTTTCTTTTTATTATTTCGTTATTGATTTTATTAAAATTGTTTTGTTTTCATTTAAATATTGTTTTTAAAATATATATTTTTGAACTTTTTGTCTTTTATTTTAATTTTAAAGTTTTAGTTCAATATTTTTTGATATTTTTTATTTTAGATATATATATATATATATATATATTTAATTTTGTTATTTCTTTTTGCCTTTTTAAAGTGGTTTTTGTTTTTTTATTTTAAATTACATTTTAAAGATTTTTTTAATGATTCTTTTGTAAAAAATATATATAATTATTTTTTAAATTATTGTTTTTGGAGGAAAATTTTAATATGTTTTTGTTTCTTTTTAGTTATTTTTCTTTTTCACATTGTTTTTTTAATTGAATTTATAATATAATTTTTAAATGTGTTTTTTGGTCATTTAAAAAAAATATTTATTTGTGAAGATTTTATTTTTTCTATTTATTTGTTTTTTAATGTAAATTAAAAAAATAAAAAATAAAATTTGTAAATAAGTTTTCAAGGGACCATTTGGAGTCCAATTTTGGGTTGTTTATTTACATATGGTTTTTTTGTCAATATCACAATTTCAATTAGGTCGTAAATAACTTTGATTTTCACGTTTAGGAAAAAAAAAAAATTTTACGTAGCATCACTTTTTGATTTAGGTGTTGATTTTAAGGTTTTTCTGAGCTACTGTCTGAGTTTCGAAGTTCATGTTCGAAAAATGTTTTAATTTTGACCACGTTTAAAAAAATGGTGCTACCGGTAGCACCACTTTTTGATTTGGGGGTTGATTTTCATGTTTTTTACGCAAAAATATGGGTTTTAAGGGCTAGAGTTCTCGTTTTGAGGTCACAGTTCTCGTTAAGTCGGTAACTATGTTTGATAATAAAAGCATAGGAAGTGATGTTAATGATGAAGAAGTTGTGGTTGACTTGGAAGGAGAACTAATCAGTTCCCTAGAAGAAATTGCTAGACTCAGATTTAAGAAGAAAAAGAAAAAACAATTGTTGATGCAGTTCGAGAAAGATAGTAAAAAACCTGATGAAGACTTCGCCCTGTTAAAAGTGGAATTATAAGAGGCAAATAAAATAGAGGACATTCTGAAACAACAATTATCAGAGAAGAAGGAAAGATGTGAAGCCTTGGAAGAAGAGGTAGTAAAAACTAGAAAAGAGATGGAGAAGTTTAAAGCAGTGTATCTCCAAAATATTCCAAGCATTAAAGCCTCAGCAGAACTAAACGACATCTGAGAAAACATAGATCTCCTTTGTTGAAGACTGGTTTAGGCTATGTAAGTGGTTCAAGCAGCAAAATAACAGAAAGCAAAGAGCCAGTGAAGATGATCAAGTTCCAAGTCAGCAGACAATCAGACCATGTGAGTACACTGCCACCAAAAGCTAATAAAGACAAGGTGATCCCTGATAAAAAATAAAAATATCAGAAGATGGAGCAACAAATTCCAAGAAGAAGGTCATCCTTCAGGTACCAAAATTTCTTCCATGGTTACTGTTTTTACTGCTCTAATTTTGGTCATAAGATTGCAAATTGTCAAATTAAGTTTAGAGACATGCAACCGAGGAGATCAAGAAATAAACAATCTTTGCAACATAAAACTAAACAACCAATGAGTAGAAAAAGTTGTACCAATCACTTTGACCTACTGAATAGTGAGCTCGAATGCTATAACTGTCATAACTTCGGCCACAAAGCTGCAAAACGCCATCTAAATAATTACAAAGAAGATCCAACAATAAAACCCTTTGCTAGAAATGCCAACACATGGAAAAAGAAAGATAGTGAAAAATGTGGTCTGGTAATTTCAAATCAAAGACAAAAGAACCCCTGGTATATTGACAGTGGATGTTCCAAACATATGACTGGAGACAAAAGTAATTTTATGTCTGTAAGTGAAAGCAAATCAAGAAATGTAACCTTTGGAAATGATGCACCAAGAAAATTCAGAGGTAAAGGAATGGTAAGTCTAGGTAATGGCAAAGGAAAATCTCAAGATGTGTTGTTTGTAGATGGTCTGAAACATAATTTGCTTAGTGTCAGTCAAGTTTGTGACAGAGAATGTAAATTTGTTTTCACTTCTAAATCTTGTAAAATACAATCTGTGAATTCAGGACAATTGATTGCAAAAGGCATAAGAACAGAAAACAATGTCTATGTTTTGAAAGAAGAAAAAGAAGAATGTCACTTAAGAAAGTATGATGAAAGTTGGTTATGGCATAGGAGTCTTGACACATAAATTTTGATTATTTAATCAAACTTAGAAACAGTGGGGCAGTAAAAGATCTTCCAAAAATATCAAAGCCATATGATTATGTATGCAAATCTTGTCAAATAGGAAAGCTCACTCGGACACAGTTTAAATCTAAGAACTTTGCATCAACAGAGAAACCTCTTTAGTTAGTACATATGAATTTATGTGGACCATCAAGGAAGGAAGGTACAAGAAAAGAAAATTATTTCATGTTGATTATTGATGATTATTCTAGACTTACATGGGTTGGCTTTTTGGAAGAAAAATATGAAGCATTTGAAAAATTCAAAGTGTTTAAGGCTCTAACTGAGAATCAAACAGGAAAAAGACTGAAGATTGTAAGGTTTGATAGAGGATGAGAGTTTAGTTCAAGGGACTTCAAATATTTTTGTGATAAACATGGGATCAAAAGAGAGTATACTATTCCAAGGACTCCACAGCAAAATGGAGTAGTTGAGAGGTAGAATACATTAGTTCAGCAGATGGCAAGATCGATGATGAATGAAAAGAATATTTCTTAGACATATTGGATAGAAGCAATTCATACAGTTGTACATATTCTTAACAAAGCTCATCTTAGGCCAAAAAGTGACAAAACTCCTTATGAACTATGGTTTGGAATACCTGCTTCAATCAAGCATTTTAAAGTCTTTGGGAGTAAGTGTTATATCAATAATAATGATGAAAATATTGACAAATATGATGACAGGGTTGATGAAGGTATCTTATTAGGGTATGCTACAAGCAATAAATGATACAGATGCTATAATAAGAGGCTGCATAAATTGGTTGATTGTATTGACATAAAAGTTGATGAAGAAATCCCGGTATGAGATGTAAGCAGTGTTGAATCAACAACATAGGATATAGTTGAAGTTGAAGATTAACAGGTCCAAGAATCATAAAGAGAAGACTCTAAGTCAGATGAAGATACAAATAGTCAGGCAGACTCAAATCAGCAGACAACATCAAATCCTCCCTCTAGAATTACTCAAAAGAATCATCCTGCAAGTCAGATAATTGGTGAGAAAGACAAAGGTGTACAAACCAGGAGAAGGATAATCAAAGACACCGAGCAATCACATCTAGCCTTCATATCCATGGTGGAACCCAAGAACTTTAATGATGCCAGTGAAGATGTAAAATGGTTAAAATCAATGAATGAGGAACTTGATCAGATTGAGAAGAACAATACTTGGGAGCTTGTTCCTAGACCTACAGATAAGAATGTAATTGGCTCCAAATGTGTGTTTAAGAATAAAATGAATGAACAAGGACAAATTGTTAATAATAAAGCCAGATTGGTCTGTAAGGGGTATACACAAGTTGAAGGACGGGATTTTGATGAAACCTTTGCACCAGTGGCAAGATTGGAATCCATCAGAATATTTCTTGCCTATGCATGTCATAAGAACTTTAAAGTATATCAGATGGATGTTAAGTCAGCATTTCTTAATGGAGATCTAGAAGAAGAAGTATATGTGAAGCAACCTGAAGGATTTTCACTGACAGATAATACTGACTATGTATGTAAGTTGAAAAAGGCATTATATGGACCGAAACAGGCACCATGAGCATGGTATTATAGACTAGACAAATTTCTACAGGACAAAGGGTTCAAGAAAGGTACTGTTGACAATAATCTATACATTAAGTCTGAAGGTGATGATTTATTAGTTGTTTTGGTTTATGTAGATGGCATTATTTTTGGATGCACTAATGACCCTTCAATTCAATGGTTTGTTAATTCAATGTTGACTGAGTTTGAGATGTCCATGATAGGAGAACTGCCATATTTTCTTGGTTTACGAATCAATCAGAGTTATGCAGGGATATTTATCTCTCAAGAAAAGTATTTGAAAGAGATGTTAAAGAGGTTTCAGATGGAAGATTCCTCTCTTGTTAGTAAACCTATGGTAGTTGGTTGCAATCTCAGTAAACATGATATTACACCTGATGTTGATCAAAGAACATTTCGATCAATGATAAGCAATCTTTTGTACATCACAACATCCTGTCCTAATATAATTCAAGTTGTTGGAATGGTAGGTCGTTATCAGTCTACTCCTAAACAAATTCATTTAGCAGTTGTCAAGAGGATATTCAAATATTTGAAGGGTACAATGACTTATGGTCTTTGGTATCCTAGAAATCAAAATTTTCAATTAATTGCATATTCAGATGTTGATTGGGCAAATTGTTTGGATGAGATAAAGAGCACCAATGGAGGCACATTCTTCTTAGTTGATTCGTTAGTAGCCTGGTTTAGTAAGAAGCATGGATATATTTCATTATCAACTACAGAGGTAGAGTACATTGTTGTTGCTACCTGTTGCACTTAGATCTTATGGATGATACAAACTCTTGCATATTTGAAGGTAACTTATACTGATCCCATTCCACTTCACTGTGATAACACCAATACCATTAGTGTCTCGAAGAATCTTGTTCTCCATTCAAAAAAGAAGCATATACCAATAAAGTATCATTTTCTCAAAGAGCAGGTTACAATCAGAGTTGTTTAGCTAAATTATATTCCTTCCACAGAACAAATTGCAGACATATTTATTAAACCCCTAGCCACAACACCATTTGAATATCTCTATCAGAAGCTAGGTGTAATCCCTTCTCTCACCTAAGAGAGTCCATCATGTCAGGGGGAGTATGTGTTGGTTGAATATTTGATACCTCCGAAAAAGTACTGCAACAGCTCATGGGGAGCATGTTTTCTTTGACATTGATGTCAAAGGGGGAGAAAAGGTGTGGTCTGCATGCTACAGTTGGAGGTCTATGCAAAATAGTGCAGCCTTTCAGGGTTGCCATCAATGCCAAATGGGGAGATTTTTGGCATGTTTTATAGGAAGCGTGTGCTTTTCATTGATGGCAAGAACATAAGCGATGATGGAAAATAGGAAAAGCATAAGTACGAGAGGAGAAGCGAATAGTATGCAGAGATCAAAGCTCAGAAGGGAAAGCGCAGTACAAAAAAGTGATCAGGACCAAATCCTTAATCGTGGATATGATTCGAGAGTCATCATGACCATTGGATTGATTTAAGTGGAAGGATAGGATAATAAATGGATGAGATCTGAGATCTCGATTACCCAAATTTTCATCAGCCGTTGGATCGAAATAAATGGAAGGATATGATAAGAAAAGATGGAGAGCCGTTGGATTTAATCCAAGGCAAAGTTACATCGCAGACGGATCGAGTCATTGATCTAATATCTTGATCAAACAAACATCATTTGTTTCGGGTCTAAATATGTGAGGAGGTTACGCTCCAGAAAAATCTCACTTCAAGATTTTTCAGTTTGAGATTTGAAATCCTCGAAGCCCGGAGAGCCGGAGAGTCAGAGTAAATTTCAACCGTCATATCTAGAGGAATACGTGGCGACGGATCGTGAGCTTCGAAGAAATCACTTCAAGAGTTTCAGTTTGATATTTTAAATTCCCTAAGCCCGGAGAGCCAGAGAGCTGAAATAAATTCTCGCCTATCGGATCATTTGAAGTAAATCTCAGTCATTAGATCGTCTGGAGTAAATCTCAAGCGTCGGATCATCCGAAGTGGATCTGGGTCATCTGATCCAAAAAAGACGTGGCGTAAATCTGTGGACTTAGGGTAAGGACCCAAAGTAATCCTCAACCATCTGATTCAAGAGGACACGTGGCAGGAATCCGCATACTTTGAGGGGAAGTGAAGTTTGAGACTTGAGATTTAAAAAGTCCGGAGACCCGAAGGAGATCTCGACCGTTGATCGAGAAAGGGGCCGCAGAACCATTGATCTGGTTGAAAGATCAAATTCCTGAAGTAGAGGCAGAGCCATCAATTAACAAGGATAGGTGTCCACAAATAATCGACTCTGGAAGATTGGCATACGGAGGAAAGCAGGGTTTGAGATTTGAAACTCTCAGAGCCCGGATCACGAAGTAAATCACAGTTTTTTATTTAAGAAGGCTAGATCTGATTTGCAGACTTGAGAGGATAGATTTGAATCGTCCGTTCAGGAGCACCGTCAAGATCGTGAGATCTACGGTCTCGTAGCATTGCGGGGATTGAAGGTGCGCGAACTTTAAAAAATTAAGGGCGGTCCGCAATTGAAACCACGGTGTTTCTTCTTGTTTAACAACCCTTTCTTTCGGGAGATCAAACCAAATCTGATCGAAGGGTTGTTGTTTCATCTCGTGATTTCGTGATCAGTTACGATTCAGTTACACTAACTGAATCATTGTTCCTGAGCGGTTGAATCATTGTTCCTAAACGTTGGAATCATGATTCCTGAGGGTTTTTTAGATTCCTGACTTGAGCATTGGAGATGCAGAGTGTAATGGATGATGAGAGTAGGAATAAAAGAAAACTGTCGTGACAGAGAGAGGTTGTTGTTTCTCGGTAAAACAAGTTGAACTATATGTGATCAAGAAGACAGCAGGAACAGAGCGTGAAAGATGCAGAGATGAAGAATATAAGATGGAAAGAAGAGAAATGGTGAAAACAACAGACTGTACGAGAACTTAAGCACAATAAGATGCGAGCAAGAACACACTAATGCAGGTAGAGCAGAGCAGTGATGATATGGGTAAGCCATTGATAAATATTGTATCATTGTAATAAATTTCAGAAAGCAAAGATTTATATCTTAGGGTAATAGGGTGGTGCTAGGGAGGATTGTTGTCCTCAGAGTTTCAAGTGGGTTCTTTAACACAAGGAGTTGTAGCTTCCATCTGGTTGCAGCCAGAAAAACCAGGGTGGTAGGGTGGTGCAATGGAGGATATTGTTCTATGTTATACAGGTTGGTGCATGTGTGACATGAAGTTGGTGTTTCCATCCAGTTGGTGCTGTAACACTCAGGCAGTTGGTGCTTCCTTCTAGTGGGTGCTAGAGAAAACAAAGATTTGGTGCTCTCAGCAAGTTGCATCTTGTAAAACAAAGGTGGTAGCCTCACATTGAGTTGGTTCTCAAAGATAGATGATGTACAGAACATAAAAAGATTGCCTATCATTCAAAGAAGAAGAGGTTTTCTCCCTTTATGGGTTTCATCATGAATATTTGTCTCTGTGTATATTATATGTGTGATTGATGTTTACTATTTCTGTTGTTCATGACTTGCATAATCTTGATGGTCACTTGGAGAAGATTAATAATATTTTAATAGGCATAAAATTGTTTTAAGCATAGTAACAACCGATTCACCCCCCCCCTCAGTTGTCTTAGTAATTTCAACACTTTCTTCTCTTTTTCCTTGAGCATCCTTGGTTAGGCTCACCCTAACGTATTGAATACATCAGTATGCTCCAATAGAAAAAAAAATGTTCATAATGAATCATGAACCTGTGCATTCTACACATTACCATTCAGTTATCAGATTGGTCAACATTCATTTGTTAGTCTTCCACTCATACATTTTGTTTCAGAATGTAATCCAGGATTCTTATATATATATATATATATATAAGCTTCCATCCCACTTCCCAATTTTCAACAATCATTAAGGTTGTGACTCTGTTCTCTTGATAGAGTCTTTACACGGTTCCTTCACAGGTAACTCCTTCGACATGAAACTTCCTTATTGCATATCCATCACTATCTTTGATGGCCTAAACCTTGAGTTAGCTTCAATTGTTTACGAAATATTCCATAAGGAATATAAACATGCATCTTTGTTATGCATCCAAATTATTTATCCACACATATTCCTTATTTTTTTTAACTTACATATGATGCACTTAACCACATGCATAATCATAAGTCTGTGTGTATCTACCATAGGTATATTTTGCAACTCACATACATCTTTACATTAAAATCATTTAATTCATGATTGTTGACAATTGTTCTCATGTGGTCCTCAAAGGCATAATCATGTTGCCTTTTATCATGACAACAGAGCATCCTTTCTCATTTATTATTTCATCTATTTATACTAGTCTTTCCTGAGGGAATGAAACACATTCCCCTCAAGCTACATTCAAAATGAAACTTTCATGACTCTTCATAATAGAGTCAGCCATGCATCTAAGGTATTCATTCAATCTTGGCAAGTGAAATTATTGCCTTACATTTCACTCATTTAGGCAGTCACATCATGCCTTTAGTATACACATACTCTTACATCATAAATGTGCATCACTTGCACATTTAATATCATTCATATCTATTTGGTCTTAATATCAGTCTCCATATCAAGAAACCTCACAATGCATTAAATCCATGCACTCAAGCATATACAAACATAGCCAAACATTCATCATGCAAGCTCATTGCTTGCACCTTTTCCATGTCATTCATACACATGGACATATCAGACTTCCAAATCCTCCTCCCAAGGATCTTGCTACCATTCTTATGAAAAGTCTCATAGAGATACTCAACATTGATCTTCCCTCTCTGTTGAGAGCTTGCAGTCAATCACATGATATCCACTTGGCAAGTTTAACAAACATAATCATAACTATGTCCCCCTTTCCATACGACAACAACCAACAAGGAGGCATTTTTTCCTCAACTACTATAAATTTATTCAACAATCCATAAATACCATCTGGGCAATTCCAACAATGCCCAAGGCAACAATACAACTTATCAATCTTATTTTCCATTCCTCAAACCATTTTTCGTTAACATACCTTTTTTTCAAGGGAATCCTTTTCTAGATTCCCTCTCATTACTACTTGAGCATATCAAGCCATACCTTATATGGATACCATCCACCTATGGATGTCAACCTGACCCATTGATCATCTAGACATGCCTCAACACTTCCTTTACCGCATTCAAGATCAACATTTCATTAACCATTTTACCTCATTTATCATGAATTTTAATCTCTAATAACATGGACTATTTCCTTAAAGCCCAAATACAATTTCGAAATATGTTACTTACTAAGTATTTTAATACATAACTCCAAAGAATATTTATATCATAATTAGTCTTGGGAAGAAAGTCCATCTCGTTATTTAAAAAAAAAATTGTAGATGGTCTAGTTGTTTCTGTCTATCCTCATCAAAAAAACAAAAGATATGTTATACATGTAGATCAGCCCCAACCATTAAACCCAAAATTCTTCCTTATGTTCAACAACAACCAAGGATAGAGGCCACTCTCCTCCCATGAGAATTCTGGCATATTAGTTTTCTATCCACCAAGCAAGGGATGATGTTGTTATTTCTCACTCAATCACCCATATTTTTGCAACTCTGTTTATCAACTTGATTAGAAAAATGTTGCCCAACAATTCCTGTACCCAGAAACAAATTTGTTTCTCAATTCTCTTCAGAACCAGAGAGTTGCACATGTTTTCCCTCTTCAAAAAATGGTCACCACACCCATTCCTCTTGCTTCCTCAACATAATCAACATTTTACTTATGCTGCTATAGGTAGATCATCATTAACCATATGATCCATGAAATTACCATATTTTACATCCAATGGTAGACTATAATAAGTATATATGCATGTTATATGCATGCTCTATCTTTGTGATATGCATTTCAGCATATCTTTGTGCACCAAGCATTGTATCCATGTCTACAGTGCCGACGGGTTCCACTTACTTACCATTTGCATTCTCATGCATAGACCTACCCTTAGTTAATAGGGATTTAAACTTCTTCAGCACAACGACGAGCTTTTGAACTTTCTCATGTCATTCCACTTCTTCCATGAGGCTCATTCTCAGTCCACATGACTTCTTTTATTTTCCAAGGAGGGATTACCCCAGTAGGAAGTTTTTCAGTTATGACAGGTCAAATAGGATGATTTCACCTATTTCCATAAGGCCTCTAGACATGGAGGATTGTAATCCCAATTCCAAATCTTTCATTTAATAAACATTTTTAATTAAGAGAGACTTGATTAAGCTCACTTTTAAGCAACTCCTGCCACCTATTCAATCCATTTTCCTTCTGGACATAAGTATTCCTTAAAACATGTTTATGCCATTTGCATCCAAGTTTTATTATCAATGCCCCTCGACATAATCCCACTTTTGTAGGACTGGCTATCATTTCCCAAAATAAATGACAAGATTCTTCTGCCACGGTCTGACATGATTCAATATCGTTAGGTAAAACCTAATTGAATTTTAATCTGCATTCTTCTCCTCAAGGAACTTATGCAGATAATTTCCATACAGAACTAATACTCTCAATAGGCTCATCTTATCCTTGGTAAACTAATCTTATGACTGTTCTCTTGCCCATCTAGGCCTATATTTGAATTATGCTCTACTAGATAGGGTAGGGTAGGGTGCCCTCTCCCTTCAAGTTTTCTAAGAAATAAAAATCACTTGAATCTTTCATGAGCCCAAGTAGGCCAAGTTTTGTTGCTCGCCTTGATACCACTTTTTCACACAACTAACCCCTAAGTACCTTTTTAAGGGAAGGGGTATAAATTTTTCCTTAGTTCTGCAACTTCCTGAATCCCTCGAATAAGGGCACCATCGCCTTCGTCTCTCCAAGAGATTTCCAACACCTATAAACTCATCCAAAACTAAGTTATGGTTCGAGAGTTATGGCCTTCCGAATTTTTCAGGGTGTCATTGGCCAATGGCCACCCCCTTCGCCATGTGGCTTCACTTTCCTTGTACCATCCAACATGGCACTGTCGTGGCCCCAATCTTCATCCTTTGGAAATGACATGGTCATGGATGAAGGGTTTATAGGGGAAAGTATATGTCCATCCGTTGCAGGCTTATTCACTTCCAGAACCTCGATGTTTCTTGTTTTCCCTTTTACCTTAACATGTGTCTTATGTTGGAACCAAGTCCTCCAGACTTCAGCCTTTCCACACTCTTTTGTACAACACTAAAGCTTCTTGGAGACCCAAAGTCCCGAAGCCTCTCTCTACTCTAGAATCTATGGTGGAGTTCTTTCCACCTTTGTATTTAACAATTAATATTTTCACTTAACATCGCTTGGACTTGACTAGAGGGGTGGGGTCCCACACCTAATTTGTGTCCAATCCCACGATGCCACGTGGAGCTATCCAGACATGTCGTATCACCATGATGCATGCGGGCCTGTCCTATCAGAGCTTGACACTACAACAAGGGAAACTTCGACACTTTGATGCTTTGGCGCTTCAACCACTTTTCTCTATTTGAAAATACTCTGGAGTCCCAAACCCCGAAGTCCTGCCACGTGGCACTGGCCTTTCAGCCCTTTTGGAGCTTGCGTATTAGCACTCCAAACACCTGGAGTTCCGAAGTCCCAAACTCCCATAGCAGGTCCCTCTTGTGTACGTGGCATTATGCATGGGTTTCCCTACTACCATCTTCCACCTAGAAGATATGTGGCGATGATTCCACCTTGACACGTGGTACCCATCTCTTCAAACCTATCCCATATACGATGAGTCAGCAGGACACGTGGCTTAGCCACGCACTGACATGCAGTGACTCTGTCATACGATTGAACTCCACTATGTACTTTGGCCACGTCGTATGTTGACGTCACTTCGGCCTTCAACCTTCGGGGAAACTCCACACCTTGCATCTTGAATCACCCGAAGTGGGGTTTAGCCAGAGAAGCGAATAATGATAGGATGGCCCATAATATTCCCTAGTTTGATCCAACGGTTGATGGGGATACATGGCTCCGTGCTCTCATGATCCATACAATCCTAAGTCTTTAGTCCCAGGGGTAACCGACTGGGAGGGTCATAAGGCAGAATGATCGCTTGATGTCGGTCATCCCTTCCCTTACTCTATCCTCCTACCAACACTCGATCTAATGATCAAGGAGGATCCTGAAGGATCCTTAGATCTATGTCCCACGTCACTTCATGAGTTCAACGTTCGAGGATTCGAGATGTTTAACACCCTTTTCTCCTGTAGTGTTCAACACCAGAATGACCACGACATAAATACAACGATCAAGGGAGATCTTGAATATCCTCATATCTACAGCTCGCGTTACTTTTCTACCGAGAAGTGGATCGAGGTTTAACAAGGGGATGAATTCCACAATAATGGGCAAATGACCACCAACTGTCGATCCACTATCAAGCTACCAATTCGACAGGTCATCTTTGGTGCATTTAGTACACTGCAATGTTCATTCACCCTAAACCTCTGGACTCCCAGAGTCCTAAAGCCCGAACAACTTAGCTCCTTTTTTAGTGTAGCAAAGAGTTCCATGGTCCTGGTCCTATGGAACTTTGTCAATCTCTAGAGGCTACACTCCTAACTCTTAGTCGATATTTGGTTAAGGTTGTCGGCATGATCCCGTGGTCACTTGGACAACTAGTTTAAAGGAAGTGCACTTTGTCTATAGAGATCGAATTCCAAAACATGAGAAAGTGTTTTCGAGGGATAAACAAGACTGTATCAGTCCCGTAGAGTCTATCCCAACTCTAGAATTGTAAAATTGATCCTTGGGATAACCCCTTGAGAATTTTCCAATCAGCACAAAGGACAAACTTGTCATCTTACAACCATTCAAATGAAACAATTTACAGAGGAATAATAAGCATTATTTCCATCAATTTTAGGCAAGGCACATTTTAACATAATTACAAATATTCAACCATTGCATTTCAATTCAAGTGAATAGGCCAACCAACTGACTATGGGTGTTCTCCTTTCCACCCAATAGTAGGCTCAGAGGCATTCACTCTTAGCACTCTGGACACCCCCGTGCCAAGCCATGATATCGCTAGGGAAAATTCTGCAAATTCTCAGAGATCCTCTCTCAGTCAAAGCCTCTGCGAGGTTTATCAAGTGCTCCCTTGACATCAAGCTTGCAACCTTCTTCTCAGGTCAGGTTTTCTGGGTTATCTTTCCAAAATCAAGAAAGGTATCGGGGAGGTTACTCTCCTCCATCTCTATAGCAACACTATAAGTCTCCCTTCTTCTACATTGATCTCATGACCTCCACAGGGTTTATCAGATTCCCTCCCAGCTAGATTTTCTCTGCATTGTCCCTCGACGCCCTCTCCTTTCAACACTAGTTTCTTTCTAGCCAATACCAAGCCCATGACCCTCTTTTGCTCCAGTCTATGCTTCGGTTCTATGCTCCATTTCAAAACTCTTCCACGAGTTCTTTGTTCTTTCTATTGCACGTGCGTGTTCATTCTTTTCAGCAATTCTCTTCCTCAGAGACCGAATTCCTCCTTTGTTTCTCTCCTGTAACGAGAACAACTTATTCTTTCATTTATTCTCTAAAACTTGAGAGCCTCACATGCTCTCTTCTTTCTCTGGTATCTTTCTTCTCTTGCACACCCGCTCCTTTTTCCCCAAGGAGGTTTTGGACCTGTCCTATTGTCAGAAGGAAGTCAGGTCAATATGGGCTTGCAGGAAACTGCACTATGTGGTACTTTGGGCTGAGAATTTTTTGTCTCCTCATCCAAACCCTCCATGCTTCCATTCATTGGGGTAGTTGATTGTTCAACCACCAATCCTTTTCTCTTTAATTGATTTTTCCTTGGAATGAGGATGAGGCTTATTATTTCAGCAAAGGGAATTTGGGTCATTTTAATATAATGAATCGTCTCTTCAGTTTCCTCATTCTTTCCTCTAGTGATATCATGGCCAATACTTCAAGGCTTCACCCCCACAGTTAGTTATTGGAAATATAAACAATAATACATTTACATTGTTCACATGTCATAACATGGTAATCATAAGTAATGATTAATTACAATTTGGGGGAAACAAGGGTATTACAAAGACAAGAACTCCAAATTTGTCCACAATTTCATGCTCAACAAACACAATCATAATCGGATTTATAGCCTCTTGAATCATGTGGGACAAAAAATAGAAAGATACGAAGACATAGTACATGAGCTTAAGGGTCAATTCAACTAGATTCTCATGGAACCCCTAGTGGAAAGGCAAGAGACCATCAATGCCATCCTAGCCTCTATACTGAAGGAAATCTCTATGGAATAGAAAAATAGCCTCATGAGACCCATTTCCATGGAGGAAGTGGCAATCACGATTAAAACCATGTCCCCTAGTAAATCACCTAGCCTAGACAGATTTACCATATATTATTTTCAATTGTTCTGGTCCATCTCGAGGGAAGATGTCTAGAAATAATGGAGGAATCTCGAATTTCAAGTAATATTCTACAAGCCTTCAATTCCTCTTTCATTTCCCTCATTACCAAGGATCAGAACCCATTAAATGTTGAGAATTTCAATCCCATAGCCTTATGCAATGTCATCTATAAAAATCATATCAAAAGTTATAGAAAATAGACGTAAGCCCATCCTTCACAAAATCATATCCTTGGAACAAGGGGGATATGTGGAAGGACACCAAATTCTTGACAGGATCATCATGGCCCATGAAACTATCCATACCTTAAAAGTATCCAAATCCCTTGGTATGTTGTTAAATCTAGAAATGTCCAAGGCATACGACAGGTTAAGTTGGATCTTCCTGGAACAACTCCTTCTAGCATTTGGGTTCTACCCCACACAGATATCTTGGGTCATGAATCTCATCTCCTCATATTTATCTCCTTCCTTTTCAACATTTATCCATCTAAAACTTCCAGTCCTTCTCAAGGCACCTGATAGAGTGATCCCCTATCTCCTTTCCTCTTTATCTTGGTGACAAAGGGACTTGGAAGAACCTTGAAATCTACAGCCCATTCAGGAAATCTAAAAGGTATTATCCTTCATCCAAATATGGACCCCATGATGCATATCCTCTTCACTGATGACACCCTTCTTTTTGATAGACTAACTATCCTCAAGGTGTCTTCCTTCAAAATAATCCTAGATACCTTCACATTGGCCTCTAGTGCCCTCATTAACTATATAAAATCCTAAATTTTCTTCCTGAATACCCCCCTAGATGTCCAACTCAAAATCTCCCACTTGTTGGCCTTCTAAAGGAGTTCCCTTCCAACCAAATATTTGTTAGCTCCCCTCCTCACTAATCCCTAGTGAAATTCTTCTTGGGAGGACGTCCTTACCAAGTTGGAAGATAAACTTAGAAATTGGACTTTCTAATCTCTAAATATTCCTAGCCAGATTACCTTCCTCAAATATGTTCTGCAATCCATGCCACTGTATCTCTTCTTGGTTTTGATAGCTCCAACAAATATCCTAAAGGCCATCAGAACTCTTCAAATGGATTTTCTTTGGGGTGGACCAAATAGGGATTAAAAAACGAGCCTTAGTGACTTGGGGAACTGTTTTTTTTCCCAAAAGAAGTGGGGGCTTGGGCCTCGGGGATCCATTAATCATGTATAAGTCCTTTACTACAAAAACCTAATGGAGGTGGATTCAGAAACATGGAGAGTTTTAGAGTAGGATATGGAAGTTCAAGTATGATTATGAGATCCCATTTGAAGAGCTTATCAGACTGGATGAAGTCTACATAGGCTTAATGATTTGGAACAACACAGGAGCCAAAAAAAAATTGGTACAATACGATTTCTGGGAAATTAGATCATACAAGTGTTGTAAATTGAGTTGGTTTTTGGATGTCTAGAAACCATGCCAAGACATATTCGAACCAACTTTAGATCCAAGCTGGCCCTTGGACCTGAGAGGGTTTTCTCAAACATATAAACTCATTGACTTCTCACTATCACTAAGCAATAGTTCTCACATTAAGCACATATTCCAAATTTAAGATAATTTATAAAGAAGGATAAACATGGTCGAGGATGATGATGATAGCAGACTGAAATAAAGACTGTAACTTTAGAGATCAAAGGCCTAATCCATTGGGCATGGAGTCTCATCCAATTGAGCATAAAGAGTGATAATGAAAGATGGAAGAAAGTAGAAGAATGGTAAATCTTATGCCTAACAATGAGTAAGGAAGTCTATTTAGATCTAATATGAATAAGATTGGTTTTGTTGAGCATTTAAGCAATGAATTCAACAATAAATAAATGCTTTGGTAGGCATAAATTATGAATCCAATCCAGATAACATTTATATAAATTAACTTGTGTGTGTGTGTGTGTGTTCCTATCGAATGCGACAATGTCATCAAATCAATGAAACGTACCAGACAACGGTGGTGGTCGTACCAAATTCCTGTCTCCAAATTATATCAATCTTACTGCAAATTACATGTTAACGAAGAAGAACAAAAATGGAAATAAGAGAAGAAAACATCACCATAGATCACCTCATAAGTAGGGGATTAGAAGGTCCATCAATCTACTACATGTGTCGATAGAAGGGGGAAATGATGGAACACCTTTTCAACAGTTGTATTGAATCCAACCAACTATGGGACAAAGGGGCATCTATGTTTAGACTATCGGTCATAAATAGAGCTAATATCAGACCTACCATAGAAAATTGGCAACAAAAAGCATTTGACAATATCATTCTCAACAAATCCTGGTAGATCTTTCCTGGCCACCATCTCTAGTCAATTTGGAAGGAAACAAACAAACAATTTTTTAAGCATGAGAGAAGAATAGATGTAGACATATGGTGAAGCATACATACATAAATAACATAATCCATTCAATCCAAACCTTGGCCGAAGGAAGCAAAAATGGTGGTGGAAAGAGAACATACTATCTTCTCAACCTAGCAATTCAATGTGGAACCAATATGTAGCACTAACATATCCTGAAAAGGAATTCCCTCTTTGGAGAAATGGGAAAACCCCCATCAACATTCATCAAGTTAAACTTTGATGGATTCATAGATGACAAGGGTGACATATTGTTTGTATAATATGCTTACTACCTTGGCAGAAACAAAAACAACACAACAATGGTAGATGGCCTAATGAAGGGACTCTCTTTAGACATAAACCTAAACTACCACAGATTGATAGTTGAAGGAGACTCCGCCATTATCATCTAATCCCTCACCGATCTTCTATGTGTCTTGCATCTAGAAAAATCTTAGTCAACTAGAGACTAACTTCACGCCTGTCTCAGATAGATGATCTACTTAGTCAAATGCAGATAGTTCACACTTCACATGTTCATAGAAAAGTAAATAGTCTAGATGATTATTTATCCAACCGAGGGTTCTCCTCACTAGGGCACAACCTCTCCTCAACATGGCTCTCTATGAACTAAGAGGATTGCATGCAAAATTCATAAAGTTAAACATTGTGGATGTCAATCCCTTATATGGGGTGGTTGATCTCACATTATAGCATAATATACATGCTAGAAGAGGCGATGAACGAGTGTCATATTGATCCTACACACTTGACAACTAGGGAGCAAGATGGTACCAAGTCGTTAATGTATTTGTGTGGGAGTGGAAGGTGGTGTCAATGGTTGTAGCAACAGATCTCATCACAGAGCATGTAAGCTCATACTAAGGACAAATATTATGGCAAAAGGCATGGGTGGAAGATCTTGGCTTAATCATTATCACATGGTAATCATGGTAAGTACTCTGGTGTTTTGTTTCATTAATAAAATAACCTTCATGAATATTTCATGGGGAATTATGGTGGAAAATGTTGCCAAGGAATTTATACCATGAGGCCTTCTCAACCTACCTAGCTCTATTGGAAAGGATGCACCACTTATCTCCTTGGATGGGTGGCTATGACTTCTATGATGGTTTCCCTTTGGTTTGATATCGATTGAACTTTTGTTGGCCTTCTTTCTTTGCGTCGTTTACCTATCGACTTCCGGGGGTGGGTGTTGTCTCTGTCTATGCTGAGGTTTGGGTTAGAAGGACGCAACTTGCATCTTCCAAGATTCTCTCTGTATCCTTCTGAGGACTTTGGGGAATGTAGGTGTTGACCATTTCCCTCTAAGCCCAAGGAAGTCCTCTCCCAACTGGTTGGGCAGGACCCTTCATCCTACATTTGTTTACTCTTCGTTCCATGTTGGTGGTTTGGGTCAGCTACGTTCCCCTTTCTTGTGTGTTACCTATATCCTCATGGATAAAAATGGTGTTTTTCCTCGTATGCATGGGGATTAGAAAAGGGATACAACCAAGCTGCTTCCACAACATCAAGCCACTATAGGTTCTCGGGTCGCATGTGCCAAAAAAGATGCAGTGCATGCCAGGGAACTCTATCACTCAATCACTTCTCCATAGAAACAAAGGAAATTGGAGGCGGTCATGGATGAGGCTAGGATTCTAAGGACCCACACCTCAAACCAACAAATTAGACAGGAGTTTCAAGAGTGGATTGTAGACACCGACTTCTCTAGATCAAGGGATACCAAAGTCTTCTGTGCAATGAAATTCTATTAGATGGTGAAAACCATTACAACGTTATCCCTGCAGGACACACAGACCAAGCGAGAGGAGACTCTAAATCAAATTCATAGGGTGGAGGCCAAGTTCAATGTCTTTTGCAGGGTGGCCTTCAATATCAACTTCAAGGTGACCAACTAGGGAGAGGAGGATAACAAGGAGTATGTGGAGGTTACTAGGTCTGAGGAATCCACGAGAACCAATGTGAATCTGATCATACTCAAGACAACATGGCCAAAGATACCAAAGGAAAGGCTAATCTGACTCATAATGGCCCCGCAAGCCTAGTTTAGTCTATGTTTCTATGGACTGCTCTTAGGAGATTCTCGGCTAGTCTTGTGTTAGAATAGTTGTTATGAATATGCCATATAGACTCTTAGTTTCTGGTTTTTCTATCTGTAGCCATTATGTAAGCACTAGAAGACTAAAATGTGATATAGGTTTGAGGCCCACTTTCATTTTTGGCATGCTATAGACATAGAAGTATGTACCTTTTTGTATCATATTATCTTACAAAAAAAAAATCATTCCTCCCAACCACCCTTTTTATTTTACTTAATATAGACATTGAAATATTTCTTTTTATAAATATTTTTTTAAAACACCAATGTGTCAAATCCATGTTTAGCACGCAAAGAATTACACATCTCCCTCATTATGGGTTGTAGAAAGCCCCTTT
>ML791769.1:779561-828525 GCA_009831015.1 Picea engelmannii | reverse complement strand
TTAAATCACATTTCGCTTCCTTCTCTTTTGTTATGTACAATGTCAACGATCCAATAAAATCAAACACACAATAAATTAGCCTTCATTAGAATATTTACCATTCAATTGCATCGCACCATCTAATTGCACAATATTGTTTTCAACTTAAATTTATTTATTCCTTCTTTTTTAATTATTTTCACAACGCTGCTTTATTATAACCAAATAATCCTTACAACACATTCATTTATAAAATGATTAACACCAACTTCAAAATGCCTCAGACACCAAAACTAAAGAAAACTCAAATCGCAACATTCTACTCTAGCTTGCAACTATACTTTTTTATAAAAATCACAAAACTGCATCTTCTCATACTACAACATTAGAATGCTATTATAATCATACTTCAACATTGGAATATTTTTACCTTATGAACATTCTTCCATTTAATTGCATTAAATTCGGCAGGGAATACGCTGCTCCGCTGCCCTTGTTACTTTTTACACTGATGATAAGGAAATTATATAAGTGGTAATTGAAGTTAATTCATTCTTCAATTATTTTATTTTAAAAAAAGGTGACCACCATGATTTGAAGTTAAAGGTATTTCATAAATCAATGATTATAAAATACACCCATCTTACACATTGAGATACATGAGAGATTTTGTTGACATATGATTTGATAGTGCTCTCGAAAGGCGTTATATTCTTTTGCATCATCATAAATATTTGAAAATACCACCACATTTATGAGTAAGCCACTTTTATGTGAACATAAGAACGAATACTAGGATCAAGCCCATCTTCTCTCGGATCCTTTTGAAAGAATAGATGGGGTTTTTAAAAGGTCAGCAGATTCTTGATGCTATTGGCACTGCCCAAGAGTGCTTACATAGCATCAAATCAAAATACTCAAGGGCGTTTATCTTTAAATTGGATCTCAAAAAATCCTTCGATTGCATTAACTGGGTCTTTCTCAGATTGATCTTAACACAGATAGGGTTCAACCACTCATTGATCAAGTGGATCATGAGCTATGTGGTCAGTGCAAAACTTGTCATCTTGGTCAATGGTGAATCCTCTTCCTTCTTTTGCATTGGCAGAGGATTGCGGCAGGGCTACCCCCTCTCACCACTACTCTATATTTTGGCTACGAAAGCCTTGAGCCTACTTCTCAAATCAGGCCAAGCAGAGGGCAAGATTTCAGGTATAAAGGTGTCCAGGACCATCAAGGTATTACACCTACTTTTCATCGATGATGTCCTCATCATGAAAAATGATTCTATACAAGAATGGAAGGAGATCACTGAGATCTTAAAAATCTTTTGCAGTGCCACAAGTCTTTCTATCAATTGGGAGAAATCATCTTTCCATTTTGCAAATCTACATCAACAATATTTGGAACAGCTCAAAAGTATCTTCCCCTTTTCTTTCTCCCATCTCTCCTCCAGTCTCAACTACCTAGGTTGTTTTTTAAAAGCAGACTCCTACAAGTTGGCGTATTGAAATTGGTTACTTGCTAAAATTGAAAAAAGAACTGGCCATTAGTGTACGAGATGGATTTCCCTTGGCGGTCGGTACACTCTTATTAAATTTGTCCTCGAAGGACAACATGTCTATTGGATGGCCCTTGCAGTTATCCCTGCTGCAGTCCTCACAAAACTCCACAAATTATTTTTTAACTTTTTGTGGACGGGCTGCTTTGATCACTCCCGACAGCGTCTCTGCAATTGGCAAGATTTGGCAAAACCAAAACAGAAAGGAGGCTGGGGGTTTCAAAACATATTTATTTTCAACCAAGCTCTTGCTACCAGTTCCCGCTAGCGCGTGCTGAATCTACCTGGAATTTGGCATTCTATAATAAAGGAAAAATATCTCAGCCACCACTCTATTAACAGTTGGTTGCACTTGGAAACTGCTTCCTCCAGGTCGACTTCTTTCATTTGGAGAAACTTATCCAAATCTAAACATTTGCTCACTTGTTGGCTCTACTGGCTCCCTGGCTCGGGCCACTCCATCACACTTGGAAGAGATCACATTATGGGCATGGATGTCATCTCCATCTTTCCTCATCAACTACTGGAACATTTACACTCTAAAAATCTCTGGTTCCTCTACCAAACAAAGGACTGCTCCAGATTAGAGTATTTGCTTGACCGATGGCACACAAGTGAATCACTTGAACTTAACGCAGAGCATTCCTCTATCTAGAAATATTACTGCGCGGACCTTACACATTCAGGTATCCATCTCTCAGATATGGAGGATCGACTTCTTTGGTTCGGGGGTGATCATTTTGGTTTATTGACTATCCAAAATGTATACACAACCATTTAAAATTCGTGCTGGCATACTAATATCTTTGGATGGAGAAAACATATGTGGAAATGGCATCTTCCTCCTAAAATCAAATTTTTTACCTGCCTTTTGACTGCACACAAGCTTAACACATGGGATTTATTACAAAGGAGGGGCTGGACTGGGCCAAGTATCTGTCATTTGTGCCACAAGGACTCAGAATCTACAAATCACCTCTTTATCAAGTGCCCTTTTTCCAGACAATTCTAGGTTATACTTGCCTCGGTATTAAACCTCAAAACATTTTGGGATGGACCCACTCTCTCGGATTGTTTCGATCTTTGGTCCCATAAGGAACATTGTCACATGCATCTACCATCCTTGGCCTACTGGTCTATATGGCTAGACAAAAATAAAACTATCTTTGAAAATGGGACCCCTTCCTCGAGCTTCGCTGCATACAAAATGATGGGAATCTATAAAACTTGGAATGATTTACATCTTAAAACTCCAAGATTGCAGCACATAAAGAAGGCACCTGACATAGACACCACTCCTACTGGATGGTTTGATGGAGCAGTGCAAACTAATGCCACTCAGAGTGGAGCTGGTGGGTTGATTAGAATCTCGAAAAATACTTACTATAAATGGACCTTCAACTATGGCCCGGGCAGAATTATTGGGCGCCTGGGCCACGCTCTTTTTGGCCTCCAGACTTCACATTGAAACCCTCCAGATTCTAGGAGACTCCGGAATTATTATCGAGTGGTTGAGCAACAAGGGCGACCTACAAGCTATCTCTCTCTTAGCTTGGAAGGACCGAATAAGAACACTACAACTCTCATTTAAAAATCTCAGCTACAAACACATCTATTGTGAGCATAACAAATCAGCAGATCAGTTATCAAAGGAAGATCTACAAAAAAAAGAGGGCATTTTATCATACAGTCTTTGGATAGATGGTCATGAGGGACCTCCTCTCTTTTTTACTCTCTTCTAAGAGCAACTTCCATCTCCCTTAGTGAACTTTTCTGTTTTTGAAAAGTTGATGTTTTACTACATGCTTTTGTTTTTTCGATCTATCATTACACTTTGTAAGCTAGTAATACTATCCTCTAGCAGTTCTTATTTGTCTCTTGATTTATCTTATCTTGAGAATTTTCCCTCTTTGTTGGTCGAGAGACCGCTATAGGGAAAAGTTCTTACACTTTTTTCAACCCCTCTTCAGCTGTGTTTTTGTATCTTTTCAGATATGAGAACATATTATATATTAATATAATAGAGAAATTTTCCAGTTGGAAAAAAAAAAGAACGAATACAAGTGTTTTAATTACATTAAAGAAATATTAATTAATGTATTTGTTTTATAACTAGTATAGATTTATTTTAACTTCGGTTTTACCAAGAGTAGAGAGGAATCAAATCTCTCTAGGTGCAAATCTTTCCTTTTGCACTATGAAACAAATTAAGGTTAGAGCATACATATACAATTTTCATTTGTTTAATTTATTATTATTATTATTTAAGAGTAACATGTGTTAGCTCCATGTTGAATTTAGACACATAATCACACATCGACCTAATACTGGGTTGTAGAATGCACCTCTACCCACTTATATTAAAATAAAGAGTATATAAATATGTGGTGTTATGAAAAAATAAGAGGATTTTTCTTTGTTCTACTTGATTCAAACTTTGTTGGAAATTGTTTGAAAAAAAAAGTGTAGGGTTTAATTAAATTTATTTAGAAATTTATGTAAGGTGAATATAAGCTTTGTTGAAAATTATTTGAACAAAAAAGTGTAGGGTTTAATTAAGTTTATTTAGAAATTTATGTGAGGTGAATATAAGAGGCATATTTTATAATTGTAAAATTTAAATTTAATTTGGATAATGCTTTAACATAATTGATTAAATTTGATTTTGTTATAAAGATTTTAAGGTTTTTAAATTTATTTGGAAATGTGTGTAAGGGATATGTTTTTATAATTTATATTTGTGAAATTCAAATTTGATTTAGACGATGTTTCAAGATGTTTCAATATAATGAATTATAATTAATTTTGTTATAGACATTTAATTTGATAGGTTAGTTTTAATCGTTGTGTGTAATGTTGTTGGGTATTTGGTTAGCTCAACGTTAACATTTGCCCAATTATAATACCCTTTAAATTAAATGGACTAATTTACATTGATATGTTCACTAAGAATGTGTTTATTTGATTAGCTTGGGTGGTTGTGAAGAACAATTATTATTCTCTCCACTTAATTTAAATTCTTGCAAGTGACATATTAAATTGTAATGGTCTTAAACTATATGTTGAAAAACCTTTATCTTTTAACAAACCCAGGCTAAACCAATAATTATTTAATCAAACTCTACTTTGATCAACTCTTTAACTCTTTACTTTGATCTTTTGAAAAAAATAAGTTAGGAAAATAATCATAAAAATAATTCAAATCCTCTTAAAAATGAAAATTTACATAAAAGATTTATGATAAACCAATAATTATTTTAACTTTGAACGATAATAATTCAATTTAACCACTACCACATTTGAAAAAATAAAAGCATTTATAATGATGTTATTTTGATGTTTAAGTGGAAATGTCGCTCTAATTATCATTTATCCGTAGAACCAATATTTTGTTTATGGACATTTTGTTATTTCATATTGATTTTATTTTTTTATGTTATTTTGTTTATGGATATTTTTCTATTTCATATTGATTTTTAATATTTTAAAGTAAGATTTTATAAATAAAAAAGAAGTTTTTATGTTCTATTTTTATCATTTTGAAACATGAAAAGTCGTTTTTATAGATCTAACGGAATCTATAAATAACTAGGATTTTTTAGACGATGTCTAGGTTCAAATTCAATCAGCTACTACTATAAAACTTAGGCTAGTGCTAGCACCCCGCAAGCCAACACCTAGTAGGAAACTTATGGCTTAGAAAGGACTGAGACACCCAAAGAAACACCCATAGCAGGGGGGGGTATCCCACTCCTTGGGCGTGTCTACCCTTCCATCCTTATCACAATGGTCCATGTCCCATCATGGATTTGAACCCCTAGTGGCGAATGTGCAAGATCTACCTCCCAAACATTCAAGTTATTTCCCCTTGACCATGAGAGGTCATTACTTGAATATTATTCGACATTGTGAGGGTCGTATATTACAACGTATTCTCTTCCATTAAATGGATGAATTTATTAGATATATAAGATTACAGTTAAGGTTTTAACACTTTAAGAATAAGGGTTCAATAGGGGTTTAGTGGTATGATTTTTAAAGAATAAAGTTTACGGCTTGAGCTTATGAGTTAAGGATTAAGGGTTTGGCATCAAGGGAAAAGGGTTTGAGGATAAGGGTTAATGAATATGGTTGATGATTAAGGGTGTATTTTGTGGATTTCACACTTTTGACTCACATATGCCTATCCACCAAGGAGGTCATGTTGTGACCCTCTTTTGTACTGTGTCTATGTGTGACACATTTAATGATGAAACAATATCTCTCTAGATTGTTCTTTTGTGGTGAACCTTCCTTGAGTTCTCCCTACCTTAACCTAATTGCATAACTTCTTAGGAATGTCTAGCACTTTCATAGGATCCTTTTCTTCCTTCTCTCTGTTGGTCTCTGACCCATAGTCATTGACTTGGTTCACTTTGACCCTCAGGGCACTTGTTTGGGGTATTTTTTTAAATCTAAGGAATTTGTTTTAGGTGAAATCCCATAATTGGGTCCATAATCACTTATGATGATTCAATACACATCCACGATAGGCCAATTCTATTTTGGGTTGATATTTATGGGATCAAATGATTCAAAGCTCCTTAATCCTTCCTAATCTCTTAGTGAAGATTGTACCACTAGTTCATAAAGAGGGTATTATGCCTATGTTTTAGCACACATGAAATATAGGGGCTATTTGGACCTAAAAACATGTGTTATGGTGTTGTAGAACTCACGGTAGGGATTCGACACATGCATAATGACCTTCACGTATGACTTGGACCCTCTGACGAATAAGTCAATGTACTCATATATCTTGAGATCATTCCTTTGCACATTTACACCTTTTTATTTCTCTTTTTAAATTCTCTTTTATTCTTATTTTATCTCTCTCATTATTTTGTAGGTACACACTGGAATTAGCAACACATCTTGATTTAATCTCTCTCCCACCTCTTCTATGCTCTTTGGCTACTTGCACATGTCATCTCTAGAGCCTCTATAGGAACCTCTTGTGACTAGCTTTTCTCCAACCTTAAAGACTTGTTGATTCATCCTAGGGTGTCTCCATTGACATAGTTCCACTCAACGATACCTTGTATGATTCAACCCTACTGTAACATCCCCAACCACCTACTGGGCTATGCCACTTAAAAATTTTCTTGAACTCTGATTACGAACAATCCAACAAGATTGCTATGTTACTAGTTAAAAACATATAAGTACTCTGCAAGGTACAATTATATACATAATCATAACATAAATATGCATGTAGCATAAACAGGATAAACTCATGAAAAAAAATGCATAATTATTACTACAACACATGATTTACACACAATTGACACTTATATTTTATTAAATGACATCAACTGTGTGCAGACCTTCCACGTTCCACCCATCCTTAGACCGCCCCGCTCATAACTCTCAGCAGAGGGTTTCCCCTTAGCTGGGGCTAAAATCCACTTGGGTAAGGTTTCATAGCCAAGCTAAAGTATCTCATACAATAGAAAACTCTGTCACAGGTGAATCGATCATAAGAAACTCCATCACAGGTGACTCGGTCACAAGAAACTCCGTCATAGATGCCAATTCATACTGACAACCTACAGTCCCTCATTCCCCACATGTCTGTCCCACCCCAAGAAGTGTGCCCCTTCTCTGCTCAACAATCCTTCGACTGCCCCACTTCCCTTACAGGGCTTCAACAACAGGTCAGACATGAATTCTCAGAGCCCTGTCGCTGCATTTTGGCACCTCGGGAAATAATTCCCTGTAATTCTCTCACCTTGAGAGAATTTAATGTCCTACGGGCTTGAAAACTCTCCTCTTCAGTCTAGCTCTCCAAGCTAATCAATGTACAGATATTTGCGACAGTAACAACAGAGTACTAATCAAAGTAACAAGAGAGTACTGATCAAAGTAACAGTCGGGTTCAATCACAATTCTCGTCTTTCCTCCCTCATCCAATGACATGAAAAAGAACTAAGTCAAAACTCTTTGGATGCATGTTCCCAACTTGACACTTGTCATGTTGAGAACTGTCTTCAGTCCACATGTCCCCCACCTTCGGACTTAGGATAAAATAATATCCCTATTTTATACTTTAAGGAATATTAATATAATATTCCTTTGGGTTTAAGCCCCCTTAACTTAGCCCCTTAACCTCAACTAGTGGAGTTATAGCCCCCCATACTATTTTACGTGGTTGGTATGTCGAAGTGATGTGTTTTCATTATATTTTCATGTGATTACATTTACATTCCCAATACATAATTATTGGTCTTTTTGCATCCAGGATTACCAGCCTTAAAAACACAAAGATCACACACTAAATCAGTGTGCACAAAATTTCTGGGATGCACACACTCTTCTTTCAGTGTGCCACCCTCACACACTTACACAGGTGCATGTTATAACCTGATATTTCTACAAAAGGCTATCCTATCTCCAAAATTGTGCACTAAGTCGATGAGTGCGGAGTCCTGGAATGTGTGCCATCCTGGAAGGCTCTTCTTTTAGTGTGTCATCCTGGCACACTTACACCGGTGCGCGTAGCATACTTCAAACTATTCCTCTTTATTCTATCATCCCCACACACTTACACAGGTGCGCACCAAACTGCATTAAACTGCAAGCTATATTCTTTTTAAACTGTGCACATTCTTTTGATATGAGATTCACGTGCACTGACTCCAAGTGTGTAGAACCAACCAATATCTTTTTTCTTTAGCTCACCAGCTTATATGTAAAGTACAATTACATTTATATGTACAATTGGGGTTCAACCTAGGGGTATTACACTCCCCTCCCCCTTATTTATGCACTGTCGTCGGTGCATTATATAAACATATACAACCAAATTTTCAAAAGTTTTCAAAAAGATGCGGGTATTCTATCTGCATAGCATTCTTATGCTCCTAAGTGGCATCCTTAGGACCGTACCAGGTCCATTGGACCTTTACTATCCCTTTGGCTCGATTCTGGGGTTGCTTGATCTTCCGATCCAATATGCACACCAGATGCACTTGAAAACCACCTTCTTGCTCCACCTAAATCACATTCCAATCAATGACATGATTAGTATTAGACACATACCTTTTAAGTAATGATACATGGAATGCATTATGAATTCCCATTGACGTAGGCAATGCAAACATGTATTCTATAGGCGTAATCCTTTCTAGGATTTCAAATGGCCCACAAAAATGAACTGCCAACTTTGAGCAATTTTCCAACTTCAGGGAACTTTTGTTGGCCTTTACTTACAGGAATACATGATCACCCACATTAAATTCATTGTGACTTATGCCCTTATCAACATAGATTTTCTTCCTGTCCTAGGCAACCTTTAAATTCTTTTTTGTTTTTATCATCTGCTCCTCCATTTCCTTGAGTAGTTCTGGCCCAACCACTGCACGATTTGTTGGGTTGTCCAGGCTCACTGGTATGTTGCATTTTCTGCCATAAAGTGCTTCAAATGGGATCATTTTCAGGGATTCTTAGTACCCATTGTTGTAAGAAAATTCTACCAAGTGCAAATAATCCTCCCATTTGGATGGTTTATCCATCACATACATCCTTAGCATATCTTCTATTGTTGGTTGCGGAGCCTGATTATCTTCCTAATTCAGAGGTCTTTGTTTGAAGCCATGTTTATACCCCATGAATATTGTACACCCCTCCACGCGGGGGGTTGCAAGGGGGGATTACCCCCCTTGTGGGGTTTGGGGGGGCTCATCCCCCCGACTGGGGGGTCAGGGGGTGAAGCCCCTAAAGAAAAAATTTCCTTGTAAATGTATATTGTAATTTCGTAGTCAATCTTGACCATTCATCATTAAGTCACATATATGATGGTAAATATTATGTTAGGGTTTTTTTCCCTAGAAGGAAAACCTCTTTTTATGAGGGAATTTTATTGTGGTTGTGTATTATCAGGAATATTGTATTAAGAGTGAGGAGACTCTGAGAGAAAGAAGAGGAAGTTAAAAAGGGTGTGTTGTAGGTTGTATCCCTTCATTTTGCTGGATAATGAAAAGGAAGGACCTGGAAATTTCTCTGGTGGACGTAGCCCACACAGGGTGAACCATGCATATCTGTGTCTCTATTGTATTGTGTATATTATGTGTTTTATTTCCGCTTTTTTTTTTTATTGCTCTTCAATCCTGTTTTTCTAAAAACTGGTATTAGAGTGAAAGGTAACTCATAGGAAAAGAGGGTTCCTGGTTTGAGTGGGAGCAATGGTGAAAGAAGTAAGGTTTAGGGTCAAGAAATTTAATGCCCAAAACTATAATGGTTTCATTAGATTTTCATGTGATTACATTTACATTCCCAATACATAATTATTAGTCTTTTTGCATCCAGGATTACCAGCCTTAAAAACACAAAGATAGCACACTAAACCAGTGCATGCAAAATTTATGGGATGGACACACTCTTCTTTCAGTGTGCCACCCTCACAAACTTAACAAGTGCACGTTATAACCTGACATTTCTACAAAAGGCTCTCTTATCTCCAAAATTGTGGACTAAGCCGATGAGTGTGGAGTCCTGGAATGTGTGCCATCCTGGAAGGCTCTTCTTTTAGTGTGTCATCCTGGCACACTTACACCGGTGCGTGTTGTATACTTCAAACTATTCCTCTTTATTGTGACATCCCCATGCACTTGCACATGTGCACATCAAACTGCATGCTATATTCTTTTTAAACTGTGCACATTCTTTTGGTACGAGATTCATGTGCACTGACTCCAAGTGCGTAGAAACAACCAATATCTTTTTTCTTCAACTCACCAGCTTATATGTAAAGTACAATTACATTTATATGTACAATTGGGGTTCAACCTAGGGGTATTACACTCACCTCCCCCTTATTTATGAACTATTGTCAATGCATTATATACACATATACAACCAAATTTTCAAAAAATTTCAAAAATATGTGGGTATTACGTCCGCATAGCATCCTTATGCTCCCAAGTTGCATCCTCAAGACCGTACCAGGTCCATTGGACCTTTACTAGCAATTTGCTCGATTATGGAGCTGCTTGATCTTCTGATCCAATATGCACACTAGATGCACTTGAAAACCACCTTCTTGCTCCACCTGAATCACATTCCAATCAATGACATGACTAGTATAAGACACATACCTTTTAAGTAATGATACATGGAATACATTATGAATTCCCATTGATGCAGGCAATGCAAACATGTATGCTATAGGCCCAATCCTTTCTAGGATTTCAAATGGCCCACAAAAATGAAATGCCAACTTTGAGAAATTTTCCAACTTCAGGGAACTTATGTTGGCCTTTACTTTCAGGAACACATGATCACCCACATTAAATTCATTGTGAGTTATGCCCTTATCAGCATAGATTTTCTTCCTGTCCTGGGCAGTCTTTAAATTCTTTTTTATTTTTATCATTTGCTCCTCCATTTCCCAGAGTAGTTCTGGCCCAACCACTGCACGGTCTGTTGGGTTGTCCTTGTAAATGTATATTGTAATTTCATAGTCAATCTTGATCGTTCATCATTAAGTCACATATATGACGGTAGAGATTATGTTAGGGGTTTTTTCCCTAGAAGGAGAACCTCTTTTTATGAGGGAATTGTATTATGGTTGTGTATTATCGGGAATATTGTATTATGAGAGAGGAGACTCTGAGAGAAAGAAGAGGAAGTTAAAAAGGGTGTGTTGTAGGTTGTATCCCTTCATTTTGTTGGATAATATAAAGGAAGGAGTTGGAAATTTCTCTGGTGGACGTAGCCCACACTGGGTGAACCATGCATATCTGTATCTCTATTGTATTGTGTATATTTTGTGTTTTATTTCCGCATTTGTTTTATTTTAGTGCTCTTTGATCCTTTTTTTCTAAAAACTGGTATTAGAGTGAAAGGTAACTCGCAGGAAAACAGGTTCTTGGTTTGAGTGGGAGCAATGGTGAAAGATGTAAGGTTTAGGGTCGAGAAATTTAATAGCCAAAACTATAATGGTTTCATTATATTTGCATGTGATTACATTTACAATCCCAATACATAAGTATTGGTCTTTTTGCATCCAGGATTACCAGCCTTAAAAACACAAAGATTGCACACTAAAACAGTGTGCGCAAAATTTCTGGGATGCACACACTCTTCTTTCAGTGTGCCACCCTCACACACTTACACAGGTGCACGTTATAAGCTGACATTTCTACAAAAGGCTCTCTTATCTCCAAAATTGTGCACTAAGTCGATGAGTGTGGAGTCCTGGAATGTGTGCCATCCTGGAAGGCTCTTCTTTTAGTGTGTCATCCTGGCACACTTGCACCGGTGCGTGTTGGATACTTCAAACTATTCCTCTTTAGTGTGCCATCCCCACACACTTACACAGGTGCGCACCAAACTGCATTAAATTGCATGCTATATTCTTTTTAAACTGCGTACATTCTTTTGATATTAGATTCACGTGCAATGACTCCAAGTGCGTAGAACCAACCAATATATTTTTTCTTCAGCTCACCAACTTATATGTAAAGTACAATTACATTTATGTGTACAATTGGGGTTCAACCTAGGGGTATTACACTCCCCTCTCCTTTATTTATGCACTATCTCCAATGCATTATATACACATATACAACCAAATTTTCAAAAGTTTTCAAAAAGATGTGGGTATTATGTCTGCATAGCATCCTTATGCTCCCAAGTTGCATCCTCAGGACCGTACCAGGTCCATTGGACCTTTACTATACCTTTAGCTCGATTCTAGAGCTGCTCAATCTTCCGATCCAATATGCACACCAGATGCACTTGAAAACCACCTTCTTGCTCCACCTGAATCACATTCCAATCAATGCCATGATTAGTATCAGACACATACCTTTTAAGTAATGATACATGGAATACATTATGAATTCCCATTGATGAAGGCAATGCAAACATGTATGCTACATGCCCAATCTTTTCTAGGATTTCAAATCACCCACAAAAATGAACTGCCAACTTTGAGCAATTTTCCAACTTCAGGGAACTTCTGTTGGCCTTTACTTTTAGGAACACGTGATCACCCACATTAAATTCATTATGATTTATGCCCTTATCAGTATAGCTTTTCTTCCTGTCCTAGGCAGCCTTTAAATTCTTTTTTATTTTATCAACTGCTCCTCCATTTCCCTGAGTAGTTCTGGCCCAACCACTACGCGGTCTGTTGGGTTGTCCCAACTGACTGGTGTGTTGAATTTTCTTCCACAAAGTGCCTTAAATGGGCTCATTTTCAGGGATGTTTATTACCCGTCGTTGTAAGAAAATTCTACCAAGTGCAAATAACCCTCCCATTTGGATGCTTTATCCATCACATACATCCTTAGCATATCTTCTATTGTTGGTTGCAGAGCCTAATTATCTTCCTGATTCAGAGGTATTTGTTTGAAGCCGTGTTTATACCCCATGAATATTGTACACCCCTCCATGTGGGGTGTTGCAAGGGGGGCTTACCCCCACTGTGGGGTTCGGGGGAGCTCATTCCCCCAGCTGGGTGGTCAGGGGGCGAAGCCCCTAAAGAAAACATTTCCTTGTAAATTTATATTGTAATTTCATAGTCAATCTTGACTGTTCATCATTAAGTCACATATATGACGATAGAGATTATGTTAGTGTTTTTTTCCCTAGAAGGAAAACCTCTTTTTATGAGGGAATTGTATTGTAGTTGTGTATTATCGAGAATATTGTATTATGAGAGAGGAGACTCTGAGAGAAAGAAGAGGAAGTTACAAAGGGTGTGTTGTAGGTTGTATCCTTTCATTTTGATGGATAATAAAAAGAAAGGACCTGGAAATTTCTCTGGTGGACGTAGCCCACACTGGGTGAACCATGCATGTATGTGTCTCTATTGTATTGTGTATCTTCTGTGTTTTATTTCCGCATTTGTTTTATTTTATTACTCTTTCATCTTGTTTTTCTAAAAGTTAGTATCAAAGTGAAAGGTAACTCGTAGGAAAAGAGGGTTCCTGGTTTGAGTGGGATAAAGGGTGAAAGATGTAAGGTTTAGGGTCGAGAAATTTAATGGCCAAAACTATAATGGTTTCATTATATTTGCATGTGAATACATTTACATTCCCAATACATAATTATTGGTCATTTTGCATCCAAGATTACCAGCCTTAAAAACACAAAGATCACACACTAAACCAGTGCACGTGAAATTTATGGGATGCACACACTCTTCTTTCAGTGTGCCACCCTCACACACTTACACAGGTGCACGTTATAACCTGACATTTCTACAAAAGGCTCTCCTATCTCCAAAATTGTGCACTAAGTCGATGAGTGCGGAGTCCTGGAATGTGTGCCATCCTAGAAGGATCTTATTTTAGTGTTTTATCCTGGCACACTTACACCAGTGCGTGTTGTATACTTCAAACTATTCCTCTTTAGTGTTCCATCCCCACGCACTTACACAGGTGCGCACCAAACTGCATTAAATTGCACGCTATATTCTTTTTAAACTGCACACATTCTTTTGATATGTGATTCACGTGCACTGACTCCAAGTGCGTAGAACAAACCAATATATTTTTTCTTCAGCTCAACAGCTTATATGTAAAGTACAATTACATTTATATGTACAATTGGGGTTCAACCTAGGGGTATTACACTCCCCTCCCCCTTATTTATGCAATGTCGTCAATGCATTGTATACACATATACAACCAAATTTTCAAAAGTTTTCAAAAAGATGTGGGTATTATGTCTGCATAGCATCCTTATGCTCCCAAGTTGCATCCTCGGGAACGTACCAGGTCCATTTGACCTTTACTACCCCTTTGGCTCGATTCTGGAGCTGCTTGATCTTCCAATCCAATATGCACACCAGATGCACTTGAAAACCACCTTCTTGCTCCACCTGAATTACATTCCAATCGATGACATGATTAGTATCAGACACATGCCTTTTAAGTAATGATACATGGAATACATTATGAATTCCCATTGATGCAGGCAATGCAAACATGTATGCTACAGGCCCAATCCTTTCTAGGATTTCAAATGGCCCACAAAAATGAACTGCCAACTTTGAGCAATTTTCCAACTTCAGGGAACTTCTGTTGGCCTTTAATTTCAGGAACACGTGATCACCCACATTAAATTCATTGTGATTTATGCCCTTATCAGCATAGATTTTCTTCCTATCCTAGGCAGTCTTTAAATTCTTTTTTATTTTTATGATCTGCTCTTCCATTTCCCTGAGTAGTTCTGGCCCAACCACTGCGTGGTCTGTTGGGTTGTCCCAACTCACTGGTGTGTTGCATTTTCTGCCATAAAGTGCCTCAAATGGGCTCATTTTCATGGATTCTTAGTACCCATTGTTGTAAGAAAATTCTACCAAGTGCAAATAATCCTCCCATTTGGATGGTTTATCCATCACATACATCCTTAGCATATCTTCTATTGTTGGTTGCAGAGCCTGATTATCTTCTTGATTCATAGGTATTTGTTTGAAGTTGTGTTTATACCCCATGAATATTGTACACCCCTCAGTGCAGGGGGTTGCAAGGGCGGCTTACCCCCCTGTGGGGTTCGGGGGGGCTCATCCCCCCAACTGGGGGGTCAGGGGGCGAAGCCCCTAAGGAAAACATTTCCTTGTAAATGTATATTGTAATTTCGTAGTCAATCTTAACCATTCATCATTAAGTCACATATATGATGATAGATATTATGTTAGGGTTTTTTTCCCTAGAAGGAAACCTCTTTTTATGAGGGAATTGTATTGTGGTTGTGTATTATCGGGAATATTATATTATGAGAGAGGAGACTCTGAGAGAAAGAAGAGGAAGTTACAAAGGGTGTGTTGTAGGTTGTATCCCTTCATTTTGTTGGATAATAAAAAGGAAGGACCTGGTAATTTCTCTGGTGGACGTAGCCCACACTAGGTGAACCATGCATATATGTGTCTCTATTGTATTGTGTATCTTTTGTTTTTTATTTCCGCATTTGTTTTATTTTATTGCTCTTCGATCCTATTTTTCTAAAAACTGGTATAAGAGTGAAAGGTAACTCACAGGAAAAGAGGGTTCCTAGTTTGAGTGGGAGCAATGGTGAAAGATTAAGGTTCAGGGTTGAGAAATTTAATGGCCAAAACTACCAGTTATGCTAGCTGTAGATGGAATATTATTTATATCATAAGGATCTATTCCGACCATTGGGTGGAGTAGCAAAGAATTCGATGACCATGAAGGATGAAGAATGGGAGGTTCTTGACATAAACACACTAGGAACGACACGACTGAGCCTGACAACGTCATTGGATTTCAATATTTCAAAAGAAAAGACAATGAAGGAGCCGATGGAAGCATTAGCTAAACTGTATGAAAAACCCTCATCATCCAATAAGGTATTTCTAATGAAGAGATTATTTAATATGAAGATGTTAGAAGGTGGGTTTGATGCAAATCATTTAAATGAACTTAATATGGTTAATAATAAGATAAGTTATGTAAAAGTGGACTTTGATGATGAGTTTAGGTCTCATCTAATCTTGTGCTCATTGCTAGAAATATGGAATGTCTTGGTCATGGTTGTAAGTAACTATGTCTCTGGTTCAAACACTTTAAAATTTGATCAGTCTTAATCTACATGGGAGGCACTGTAACGAAGATTGTTGAGGATGAAGTCTAAGTGTCCCTTGTCAAATGTTGTGGAGTACCCCCCATTTTTTGCAATTATTTTCTAGCAGCCTTCTTCCTCCTTTTTTCACAGGTCATAATCCTTTTGGTACTCAGGTGAGGGAAATTAAATTAAAGGGTAGAAAAATCTCCACCCTACCCATTTGTTTCCACAGGTATTCATGCAGTGAATGTACCCTCTTACCATTTTCAGTGCCACTATAAAACTATGATAATTGAAGGAATCTCTCTACCTCATCTCCATTGTGGCTTGTTCCCATCTCTGTATACTTCCATGTAAGGCATCTTGCATAAAATATTCTATGTGTTGGATGCAATCACGGATGGCCTCTTATATGTTGATAGTCATGAAGGATGCATGTGTCTGAGAATTAACCCATGCATAGTGTGAGATAAGAAAAACCTTGGGCTCAAGTAATTCCTTTTAGATCCAAAGGTTGTAGTTCTCATTATGCTCGGAAACATCTAGGTCATTCTTCCACTGGACATGGTTGCTTATAAATGATGTAAAGGCCCTCAGTTGTATGTCTCCCACAAAAGGAATTGGATTCCATTTTGTGTCAAAATCCATAAGGAGGTTGTGTTGGTAAATTTCACACAACAGGTCCTTATCTTCCTTGTTCTTCTCAAAATACACCTTTAAGAAGGTTTCTAGAGAGGTCACCTTGTAGGGCCTTTTTGTTGCCTTTGTGCATCCACTGCAATAAATTTTCCCATCACCTTGTGCCTCCAATGTTGTCATTAACCTAACAAGCATAATTCCATTCTCTTCATATATAATGTTTGGCATTGGGATTTCTTATTACAACAAAATACACTGAAGAAATATATGTACAATAATATATTCTTACAGTACAAATGTCATTGAATATTGACCCCATATGTCCTATAGAATTAAGACATTGTCATCATAGTTTAACTAAAGGTTTATCATATTAGTCAACAATTACTCAAGAAATCAAAACCATGCATTTTTACTACATAAGCTTCAAAGCTTCACTATAAGAAAGTAGGAAAATTAAAAAATAAAAGAGAACTAGACCAAGACAAATTGTATAGTCATTAAATCGAATTGAGTAGACATGTTCATATATATTTCCTAGGCAACAATTTGTGTCCCCAAATAAAAGAGGGTCTAAGGGTTAGGGAACCAATGTAGTTATTTAAAAGGAGACAAAGAAATATTTAAAAAATTTAACCTTCAAAGTACAAATTCCGAGCTATGCAGATCTAGAATTGAATATGAAACAAGTAGTGCATAGAAAAAAGACACATATTTCATGCATCGAATGATGACCGGAAAACACTTTTATAACTATTGCACATACAACAAAATATTTGAAATCACTCACCTCCATCAAAATTCTAACGAACATTGACTATGTAAAAGTTGACCAAGTCAATGACCGTTAAACCATTTTCAAATGGGTTATTTGGCATTTTCTAGGTGAGTCGCAAGACCGACGCAAGTTCATCGCTATGTTGACTATCTTTCATCTCTAGATAGACAAAATTTTGTCTCTAGATCAACGAAAGTGTGTCGCTATATCGATGAAATATCATCACAAGATCAATGGAACTAGAAGTTCGTTGAAAGTACGACGCACGTTAGGATTCCCAGAAAAAATGGATTAAACTTTTAATAATTATGTAGTAATTTGCGATGATACGATTAATTTTATCCTTATCATCATAATATTTCGTCGAATATTGACCTCATATGTAGTAGTGACTATTCTAGATTGATCTACTTGGTTGAATTTTTTGGGGCATATGTCTCTTTATTTGGAACATGTCCATATTTTTTCATTCTTCTAGGAAATTTTCATTGTGCTCCTTTGGAACCACTATGTTACATGATCTCTTTATGGCAACAACCCTAATCACCCTTATTTGGAGAATCCTACATTGAGTCACCCCTGTATATCTTGGATTCTATATGTTTCAATACCCCCTTTAATCTTGACATATCTCATATTCCTTTTGAAGTCACCCTCGTCCCAGTTTGGAATTTATATCAATTGATTCTATTTACCCTATGAGTTGTCATTTATAGTCCCTTTACCTATTTTTTGGCCCTTACTCTTGGAGAAATATAGATTTTTTCTAGTCCAGCCTTACCATTATGCTTTAAATATGGAAATTGTTGAGTACCATCCTCATTGGCTTCCTCATCCAATATTTTCTCAATCTCAATCAGTCATCTTTGCTATGTGATATGCGACAACTCGTGCTAGTCTCTAAGGGTTCACTTATACCTTGATTCCAACAAACCTTCCCCTATAAACGTTAACACCTCTATTCTAGGGGTTTGGTTTAAATACTTTGTGTAACTTAGTCTGTTAGGGTCCTACCCCAACCCTCTTACTTAATATACTTTATTGATGTACGAGGCCACCTTCCTTGAATAAAGCCCATTAAATAGTTAGTTGATAATCACTCATTGTAAAAAGGGTCCTCTTATTTAATAAGGCCCAAATTAGTGAATGGGCCCTCATTATAAGTGGGTTTGTAGGTAGTAGAAGGTTGTGTAATGTTTTTTCAAGAATTGTTATTGTATTTGGACCTTTGCTATAGGAGATTGCCCCCTTGAAGAGGAAAGTGAACATAGCTCTCTATTTGTTTTATTATCATCATATTTTTCTCAGGGTTTATCTATTTTATCTTGTATTCCTTATTTTAAACTGCATTGTATGTGATTGCTCTAAAATTTTGGGGTTAATTACATTAAAATTGGTATTAGAGCTCTTTCTTGGGCCAAAAAAGGGAGATTTTTTTTCTCTTTTTGCAATTTTTGATAGAAAAATAGGACGACAATGTTCAGATCAATTTCTAAAACTCTTTGTGAAAAAACTGAATAAAATAGCCATAGATCTGAATTTCTCTTGAAAAATTTCCCAAATTAAAAAAATCGTCCAAAACAAAGTCTGAAAAATGGAGTTTTTGCTCATTTAAAATCATCCTTTTTTTAGGGTTTTTCCCGGTGATGGTTGTGAAGTTCACTGATTTGATATCTTTCGATAGACTGCACAGATTTCAATCAAACTAGTGCCAGTCGATCCAGAGAAGCCATGGAATTTCATAATTGGTGTCATAATAGCCAATCCAAGAAGTATAATAGAAGTTATGCTTGTTTTACATTTTCATCCTTAAACCCTACCTTGAAAAAGTTATTTTCCAGTGATTTTAAGATCTTTTTCTTGGGCCAACAAGCTCCTAAATTTTTGAAATTTATTTTTATAGATGTGTTCTAGTGTCTTTAAATAATACATTGACCTATTGTTATATGGGAAAACTATGGTTGAGGAAGAATACACATAGGAAATACAAGTGGAATTATATTGGTGGAAAACCTTGTAACACCTGTTGGTACCCCTTCGAGTAGTACCACAACAAATAGTACTTGTATATGGAATATCACTTCCACATACCCTCGGGTATATAAGAAGTCCCTTAGTTAAACCTGGAACTACCTTTAGATAAGATAATCAGTTGTATTGTTGCTATAATACACTAATAATAACACTCAGGAAGATCACTCTTTAGTATCTGGGTAGTCTAGTAGTATGGCTAAGGGCATAGTTGAGCCTCCCTGGTTAGTTCCCTAAGACATTGGACTGAGTACTACTGTTGGACCTCACACATATATCATAGAGATATACCACTTGACACTCCCTTAGTCTCAAGAACTGATAACCTTTGTCAGTGAGCTCACCTCTGGTGGGGTCCTATAAATCCCCTCATACCAAATCCCCAAAAACATATGGCCACTTCCTCTACTTATACTTGTAGATTGGATCACTTGGACACTCAATAAATGAATCTTCTTGGCCAGATTTAGTGAATTTAATAGACCATAAGTGGTTGGGATCAGTAGGTGGATGAGAATTTAGTGTTATAGTGGGAAAACCCCCCTATGGACTACACTAGGGTTCAACATGGAGGCATATCTAACCGTCTAAAAGTCTCCTACCTTTCTAACTACCCCGAACATATCCCGAATTCATACATGAAAGACAAAGTGAAAATATCAGGTAACTTTACCTTTTACTCCGCGTCTGGTGTCAATCCTCTCGCGTTCGATAATTTTGCTAACTGCAAGCCTCCTCCCAAGGCTGACCTGCATTCACAAACAGATAAACATGAATCTCATATATAAATCATGGGTTAGATGTTAGAATAAAGCATAAAGAAAATGAAGACATCTGACACATCATATTTCGGGACAAAAAAAGTATTTATTTTATTGATATCACAATGTTTACTTACAACAAAGGTCAATGACTGCTCCACGAACCTGGTCTGGGCTCCTCTTCACTAAGCTCCAATTGCTCCTCCACGTATATTTCTCCTCTCAACCTCTCTCTAGGGAAATGGAATAGGCTTATGATGGAGGAAAAAGGGAAAAATGGGAAATTTTGATGCAAATCTCACAAGGTGGCTACAATTATTTGGGGCAAGGAGGGGATGTGAAACAAGCAGAGTTTCACTATTCTTATGCTTGGATTTGGAATGAGACCCCAACACCTCCTTTTATATGACAAAATATTGGTTATTCGGTTGGGTGGCGGGCTATAGGCGGTGGATCAGTTGGGAAACTACCCAATAGTCTGTAATCTCAACGAATTCCTTGCAACTTTTTAATTTTTGCAACTTTTGCAAGTATACGCGGGCTGTAATGGTGCAGCTAGCGTATGTACACAGGATGTAGTGGTGCAGCAGGCGTGTGTATTCGGGAAGTAGTGGTTCAAGGAGCGTACATCTTCAAAAATAGTGTTTTAAAGAAGAGTTGCTCAGTGATGGCTTGGAAAAAATAGCAAGTAATAGGGCCAAATGTTAGGTATGCTTGTATGGAGAAATTTAGGGTTATAAAAGATGCCCCCTAATGTGTGAGGTCAGAATATCATCTGATGGCCAAAATACATTACAAAATCTTCACCAATGTATGAAGCGAGTGAGCCCGGGACCAGAGTTTGGGATGAAATAAATCATGGTCTCACTAAGTCAGGCATACCCATTGTCGAGATGAAATAAATCATGGTTGCCAATCAAATACACTGTAGATCCATGTCATATAACTATATAAAGTGTTTCCGCGAGAAATACACAGTGGATCTACATCTCGAAATCAAAGATATACATGTATAGTATCCATCTTCAAGAATCCAACGACACTTGATGGCTGGAGATGAGGCCTTAAAAGATTGAGAAACAACTTCAATATATTCAAAAATTGGGTAGGAGTGTAATGTAAGTGTATGACTTAACTACCCAAAGGTCTTCGACGACTCGTCGGGAGCAGGAAAGAGGATCTCGGTGATCATGTAGAGAACTTCATTGATTTCGAGCAAGGATTTGATTGGACTTTCGGGATGGCCGGACATGAGGTCAAGAGACAAAATGCAGAAGGGTTGACTCAGACTAAGTAAAAATTCTCTTGGACAAGAGCATGGCAGATGATCAGACTCAGGCAACATGACATTGACATAAGTTCACGATGCAGGAGGCAACACAAACTCTCCATGTGTTTGGAAGGATAACGAAACGGAGGAGGACACAACTCTATGTAGCGAGAACAACTTCCTAAGGTCATATTAAATCCCAAAGCTTGATGTTCAAATAGAAGGATGTGCTTTGTCCAAGGGCGACTCATTGTGCTTCCATAAAAAGAAAATATATTTCCCGTCCTCTTTTTGCGGTATTTTTTATTTTTTTGTCTTTTTCAATATTTTTAAAGAGCTTGAAAAAGAATAAAAGAATGTTATGTTACAAAGGAGGAACAAGTGTCTCAAGCGTACTAGTTCAAAGCACAAGGAACATACTAATTCTCATAGCAAGGAGACATGTGCATGAAAAGGACACTCGGGGAAAAATCCTCCATGGGTCAAGGTGTCAAGACGCAGAGGCAAAGTGCTACAAGGCTTTCATATAAGGCATGCTTCAAAGGTTCAGTTGCGAGTGACATGGATCTGGCATTAGGCCAAAGACACAAAGATACAAATGTTATTAGCAAGACACGATGAAACCCCCTTCAATGTATTTTTCACGAGCCCAGAGAAGGTAAGCTCAGTGGTTTTTTCACATTTAGAGAGTCTAGAAAAAATTAAAAGAAGACTCCACTGGGGTACCTTTTTCAAAAACAATCTAGTCGATTCGAAAAAGGGGTAAACTTGCATCGAAAAGACGTCTATTCATAACCATTTTAATGAGTGTGACACAGACAAGATCACTCGACAATCTTCTCAATTTTAAGGAGTCTGAAAAGAACTTAACTATGGACTCCGTATAATATGTTCTTCTCGACCAATTAACGAGTGTGAAGGAACAAGGTCACTCGGCGATCTTTTCAATTTTAAGGAGTCTGAAAAGAGCTTAATTATGGACTCTGTATAATATGTTATTTTGGACCAATTTAATGAGTGTGAAGGAACCAAATCACTCGACAATCTTTTCAATTTTAGGGAGTCTGAAAAGAACTTAACTATGGACTCTGTGGGGGTTCATTTTTCGTAAATTTAGTCCCTCATGCCCGAAAAGGGTTAAACTTATACCTGAGAATACTCTTCTAGTGAACCGAAGTCCCTAGAGTATACCTTTGTTTGTAAAATTAACCATCCGAATCGAAAAAGGGGTAAAATACTGACGGACAGACGTGCCTTCAAATTTTAGTTTGACGAGCGTGAAGGACAACAAGATCGTTCGACAATATTTTCATGTTTAGAGAGTCTGAAAAGGGATTAAAATAAGACTCATTTTATAGGAGTCCCGAGGGCGAGGCCAAGAGTGATGACACATCAGATGTATGAGGCTCAATCTCGTAATCATGACAGGACTAAAAGGACTCCCAAGCCTAAAATCATTGATGACGACATGTACGCCAAAATGAAACCAGGATCTACCTAGGGAATCCATGTAAAGGTAGGCTCTACCACTAAATTACGACACTTCTAAAGTAGAAATGATGGTTCTGTGTCGCAATTCAGTGGGATCGATCCTATGGCAAAGAGGAAAAGACAGTGAGGTGCAGAAAGTGGAGATGGAATCCTAACTTAAATGCAAAAAGTTGGAAAAACGACTTTTACCAAAGGACCTTTAAAAGTAACCCATATCCCAAAAAGTTTTCCAAACCAAAAGTGAAGTTCATCGTAACATCCAATGAGAAACTCAAGAACCATGCTAAATGATTTTCAAGCCAGAAAAAACGACAAAAGGGTTCAAAAAAGTGGCAAAAAGGACAAAAAATTCTATAAATAGAAGCTGACAACTCATTTTCACCATTGCAAATTGAGAATTAACCAAAAAGTGAAAGAGACCCCTTTGCTAAAAGAGTTTATTCTGGGAGCTTCAGAGGATGAAACGAACTTTCGCTCGGACCAAGTAAGTACAAACCAACCCCTCTTGCATTTCCATACTTCATTTGTGTTTTTATTTTAGTTTTTTTGGGGGGGCGCCCTCCTAAAAAAGGGCGGCCCTACGTGTACATGGTTTGTCTAAGGACAGCCCGCGGGCAGAAAAAAATCTACCCATGTGCATACGCGACTGTGTCCAAGACAGCCCGCGTACACCCTTAATAACATAGAAAAATGAAAATACAACAGCTAACTCCCTCCATGAACGTGTCATTTGACAGGATGTATGTCCACTGGAGAGAGAGTGAGCACGAAGACATTGATATCATGGTCGAAGAGGACCCTATTGTTGTCGCCACATTGAAACAATGCGGGTTATGGAAGTTCTTCCGGTGTCCACTCATGAGGGCACAACCCAGGCTGTTGAATGCCTTGGTGGATTATTGGCACCCCGACGCAGAGGCGTTTATGCTCAAGGGGAATTCGTTGACTCCAACGACTAAGGATATATAATTTCTGACTAGCCTCTCGAGGAGAGGGGAACCAGTCAACTTACGTTCATTTCCCCCAGGCCCCACAACATCGTTGAGCTAATCGAACTACATTGAGAGGCCGACACTGAGAAATTAGGTTCTCATGTGCCAATCCACAAGATCACCAACCTATCACTAAAAGTGATAGTTCTACTCATTGGGTGGATCACTGGATCCGCGGCCTTACATCGGGGCCTCTTGAGCGCACATGTATTGTGCGGTACAGTGCTTAAATGCATGAGTGTTTGACTGGAGCACGATCATGCTTGACTGCATGAACAGACAGCTTACAGAATGTCGTGGGCGAAGTAACAAAAAATTTGGGTTTGGTACCATTTTATGCTCATTCTTCTTCGTGAGGGTACCCAGCATGAGTCCACGAGAGATAGTACGGGGGCATGTGGCCTCCTTCCCAGCAGTGTGTAGGTGGGTGACATTGTTGTCGTGACAAGGGGGAGGAAGGACCATAGAGGCCTTCAACGATACATTTTTTGATTGGTGTGCACGAAAGATTCCAACAATAGAGGAATACCCCTATGTTGGAATCAAGTTTTCCAGGGATCCGGACATGCTCGTACCTCCTGGAGAGGAGCGAGGAGAGATAGGTGCATTTTCTTTTAAAGTTATTTAATTTTTAATTTCTTTATATATATATAATTTTCATGTGTATGAGAGTATCTGACAACTATGTATCTGTTATGTACAGATGTGGGACCATTGCATCCAGTAGAATTCTCGAGGTCCAGGCGGTGTCCTTGACCAGAGGCAGTACCAGCAGCAGTCGTCGAACCAGCAGCAACAACAGCAGGGGGACCTCTAGCCGGAGAGGCTAAGAGAGTTTTGAGATGGGTGGAGTGGAACCTCACCGCGCTCACTTGTGTAGTTCCCATGGCCGAGATCGAGGATCTCCCACCATCGATGCAGCCTCATGTAGTTGGGGTGCCACAGACCTGGGTCCAACTCTTCTGGCGTTTGGCGAACGTCATTGTTCACTATGGCAGGGCCAACAGGCCCCGTGCTTAGCTAGGATGGACCACTTCCGTGCCGTGGGCACTCTTTTTGTATATGTTTTAGGGCATAAGCCCCGTGATGTATACTGGATATGTATTTTTTAGGCGTTCACGCCCACCGATGTGCTCTGGGATTTTTTGATATTTATATATTTGTATTTACATATTTTATGTATTATGGATCACATTTTTTACAAATGTATGTACATGTGTATGTGTGTGCTTCTTTTTATGTGTGTGCAATATGCCAATATAATACTTGATTAGCTAGAGTATCTGTTATTTTATTTAATCTCCTAGGAACATGGATATATGTAATGTAATCAAAGCAACGTTCTAAGAGAAGTACCCTAAGGAATTGTCTGTGTAAAGTAGGATCATAAACATGGTAAACCCCATTTAACTGGGACACAACCAGTTGTGCATATAAGTAAACCCGGAGGTGAGAGATACCATGCAACAAAGCATCACAAAGCAACTCTATCACTGCGTTGTACTCAACGACATTGTTTGTGGAGTCACCTAGATAGATACCTACAGAAGATAGCAACTGGCCTTGAGGCGTGAAAATCACCCAAGACGCAGAAGCAAGCCTCCGAGTGTTTCGTCTAGTGTCGTCCGGGAACCCAACGAACACCTCTGATTCACTTAACATCTGCCACAGTGAAAAACATGACATAAATAATGACACGTCCATAAAACAAAAAGACAAAAACTAATTGTATAAGAACTATACATATGTACAAGAAGTCACCCAAGGTGACCCACCTACGAGTAATACTTCTTGAGGTAGAGCCCATTTCTAGGCTCCACCAAAGAATTTCCCTCAAAAACAACCAAACGATAAGCGCCATTCTTTAAGACCTCCTCCACTATGAAAGTTCTAAACCACATGGGTTTGAACTTGCCTGCCCCTAGGGGATCCTTATCTTGGTCGTAGACCAGGACAAGGTCGCCTTCAGAGAAAATCTGAGGATGAACGGACTAATAATATTGACACTTGACTCATTGCTTATGAGCCTCATTGGCCAAGGTTGAATCACGGCGTTTCTCATCGAGCTGCTCGAGATATAATAAGCGTTCCTCAAGAGGTGAAGTGTATGTCAATAACTCTACTGCCAAATTTAGAGATGGAATTTGGCACTCTATTGGCAAGACTGCTTCCATCCCATAAACGAGTTGAAAAGGTGAGAAACTGGTGGCAGCCTTTACAAACGTTCGGTAGGCCCATAATTCAGAGTACAACATCAAATGCCAATTTGACTTGGTAGAATTGATCGTTCACTGCAGAATAGTCTTGAGGGAATTATTCACATCTTCCACCTGACCATTCGCTTGTGGGTAGTAGGGTGATGAATTCTCTTGCCTCAACCCAATATTTGACATTTACTCAGACATCATTTTTTTCTGAAAGTGACTTCCATGGTCAGTGACAATATCCTTTGGCATGTCGAACCTTGCTACTATTTGATAGAAAATAAAGAGACTTGTTGTCTCGCCATCATTATTGAATGTTGGCATAGCCTCGACCCACTTTATGAAGTAGTCTACTGCTATGATGATATAATGATGCCCCATGGATGAAGTCGGGTGGCATGTAGTAAAATCAATCCCCCACTTGGTGAAGGGACCAACAGTAATGACGGGAAACATGGGAGCGGGGTTTTCCCTCATCTTCCAAGAGAAGATCTGACACGAGTGGCACTTCTTGATCGATTCAACGCAATATTTGATCAACGTTGGCCAAAATTAACCTGCTCGTAGAATATTTTGGGTTGTTGCCAACCCAGAAAAATGACCACCACATGCTCCAGTGTGGCAGTCGTTAAGAACAAGTTTCTCTTCTTCGTGAATGAGGCATCGACGAAGTATGCAATCTACACCTCGACGATACAAAGTGTCATTGAGTATGAGATAGTTTTTTTCCTGATGGCATATGCGTCGACGCTCATCGCGAGAAGCATAGGTGAGGCACTTCAAAGTCTGGAGATAGAATAGTATATCTCCATACCAGGGGCTCGAAGATGAAATCAGAAAAAGATCTCCTTTAATCGGCGATTCTTCGAGCATAACATCACCTGATTCGGCCGGAAGTTCCGAGATAAGTTCCGCAAAGACCAGTGACTTTTTGTATTTCATGGAAAGAAAATCCAAGTCAAATTCCTGGAGGATAACGATCCATATACTGATCTTTCCGCCGATGACGCGTCGTGTCAACACGTATTGAAACAGATTCACAACGACAACGACAATGGTCTTACGAAGCAGAATATAATGAAGGAACCGTTGGACAGCATGCATTGCTTCCAACGCAAGATTCTCAACATGAGAGTAGTTTATTTCTAGTCCAACCAAGCCTCGGCTCAGGTAATAAATCACATGCTCTTCAAGCAGATCATCCTCTTGAACCAAGACCATACCGATGGTCGACTCTGCGGCGGCCAAGTACAATAAAAAATATTTATTATAATTGGGAGGCCAGAGCAGAGGGGCAGACATGAGGGTGTGTTTCAATGCTTCAAAAGAGCGTTGAGCGGCTTCATCCCAATAGAAAGGGACTCCCTTCTTCAGTAAATGCATGAACCCTTTAGTGATTTCAGCATAGTTTGCGATAAAACGCCTAAGAAAAATTGCTTTACCCTGTAAGTTTTGAAGCTGAGGGACTGTGAATGGGGGAGGCAACTGAACTATCACCTCAACCATTAGAGGATCGACCATGATCCCTGTTGTCAAAACTATGAAACCTAGCAGACGACTCGACGTCACGCAGAAACTTCACTTGTTTGGATTCAAGTGAATCTGATAGTAGCGACATCGCTCAAAGATTAGTTAGAGGTGTGCGGGATGATCAGCTCTCTTACGAGATCGTGATGCTAAATCGTTGAGATAAGCCTCGACTATGTGTCTTAGGTCATGGAAAGCAAAAGACATGGCCCGCTAAAAAGTGTCTCCAGCATTCTTCAGGCCAAACGACATTTTTCGATAAGCAAATGTACCCCATGGACAAATAAAAGTTGTTTTATGCTGGTCTTTGGGCTTGATCTGTATCTGATTGTATCCCGAAAAACCATTTATGAAATAAAAGACCTCATAGCCTGCGCATTCATTGACAATCTGGTCAATGAATGGGGTGGGGAAATTATCCTTAGGACAAACCTTGTTCAAATCATGTAAGTCCATACATACGTGAATCATACCCTGCTTTTTGTTGACCGAATGGGATTTGACACCCATTGACTCAACTGAATGAGGTAGATGAAACCGAATTTGATCAGTTTCTCTACTTCAACCTTAATAGTTTATGCTTTCTGAGGATCCACCAGACGAAGTTTCTGTCGTACCGGCTTGGCGTTAGGATAAGTCGTTATTTCATGTTCGATGATTCTTGGATCAATTCCTGGAATTTCCTCGTAAGACCAGGCAAAAACGTCGCAGAATTCCTTAAATAAATTTGTATAGATCTGAATCTCCTCAGGGGAGCAGTCCACTCCGACGAAGACATACTCCACAATGTCAGGGGTTCTGGAGATGTCAATAGGTATTGTCTCAGAGATAGTTGCCATATTACCCTCGACACAAAATGCATGTGTAGCCAGAGGATTAATAGGACAAGACCTATCTCCAGTCATAGTCAACACGAATTCACCTACCTCTATTCTTCTTAACTCTAGGAGAAAATAAGATCTATGATGGAGATCATCCCAGGGTCAGTTCAGACCATTCAATGCCTCTAAAATCACCTCATCGGAGGGAAAGACCAAGTATAAAGAATCGGTAGTGGAAAGGGAACCTTAAGCCCAAATAGGCTCAAGAATTGGATCTAACTCCTGTGCGAGAGTCAGATCAGGGTCGGTCGAAGCTTGCTGGACAATCGATTATGCAACTTCTACCGTGGACAAGGGCATGGCCATGTTGGGATTCCCTGTCCCTTCCATCGTTTTCGATGTGGAAGGAAGAGTCCACGGTTCATTAAAGTAAGTCGTACGGAACGACGACACTTGAAAGATTTCAACCCTAGGCTGGTTGGGGACAACTGATATCATCTTGATATTACCAGAAGGAGGCGGGTAATCGAAAGTACCCATCAAAGGTGGGCACAAGAAAACCCCCACATTGATGACGTCGGGCTGAGGGTTATCAATCATCGAGATCGTGGATGCCCCCAATGAAGGGTCAGGTCGGGAGAAGGATAACTGATCAATGGTTACGATTCTTCCCTCGTGTGGAAACAACAAGACCCAAAAAAATGTGGCAACCACTTCATGCATTGCATAGGTCCAACTCCTTCCTAAGAGAAGGTTGTATTCAAGAGGCACATCGACCACTTCAACTTCTACGCACATGGTCTTCCCTCCTAACTACACGGGGAAAGAAGGAATGATTCCATGTGGTCTGAAAGAATGACCATCGAAATCAGTAAGCAGAGTAGGTGACAAAGACAAAATGGGTTGGCCAATGGCCTTCCAACATGCCAACGACATCACGCATGTCAAGGAGCCCTCATCAACCACCCTGCAGAAAATATTTCGAGTAAAATATTTCGTGGGGTGAGCCACTACTATCTGAAATACAACATGGTAAGGGAGATGAGGTTTCAAGTCAGTCGTATCAAGCATGATCGTTCCTGGATTACAGGTCTCAGCAGATCCTAAGGCAGCTAACAAAGCCTTTCTTTGTGAAGGGCAGCTCTGGAGGACCTCCAAAGCAAACATCGCACAAGGGGTTTGTGACAAATCCTCCACCACAGAGTAGTTTTGGGTGGCCCTCACGTTCGGATTATGCGAACATTTATTGAACGCCCCTTTTGAGATGTGTGTCATTGTTTCTCCCATCGTCTTCTCGATCTGGAGAGGAACAGATGGTTTTATGGCTTCCTTACCCTTTTCAACAGTTTCTGGCATTCCGTAATCGTGAGCCCTAGTTGCTATGTAAGCGTCACCTTTCATCATATAAACATTCGCAGCCGAGGGATTACTAGAAGACAGAGGGGGTCCTTGATTTCCCCCATCTGCGCTCAAAGAGGCTTGAGTCAAATTTTTCCCATGTGGAAATGGGTTCGTTAACACAATAGGCTATTGTTGTGCCAATAAATTTTGGGCCTCCACAAGATGAGGGCACAGGTGAGTCGGATGGTCTTCTGTGCAAAGGTTACATGGATACTTCGACTTTATTTTCTCTATGTTTCCCCCGCCATCATTGTTGGTGGGTTTATTATTCCCCTTACCCTTCTTATTTCACTGCTTTTTCTTTCCATAAGGCTATTGGTTGGCCTTTAGGTTCGTCGATTGCACATTGTGTACGTTCGATGTTTGGGTAGGGGGAGCAGCTGAACCAGTGGTCTGGCTGGCCACTGTTTGTTGTATCAATAATTTTTGCAATTGATTCGGCAGCTGATCAATGGGATTTGCTTGTGTTGAACCAAATATACCATCGGCATGTGGTCCAGACTTGTGTCTGGCCTTATTAAGGATGGACCATGGCACATCTAGAAAAACCTCATAGAGTAAACCAGACTGAGAGTATATCATTTCAAGCTGTTGAGTTCTCATTATTGCCTCTTCCTCAGAAAACACTCCTGACGTTGCAACGTCCTTGGATAACTGAGGTACCAAAGACTTAAGGAACCACTCCAACAAGAAAGTCAGTGAGACTGATACTTTTATCAAACTCTTCCAACGCCGCCTTTCTCGGATGTGATCCAAGATATGATCGGCCTTTGTTTGCTCAAAGTTGGCCAACAATTCAGTGCCGACATCATATCTCATAGGTAGTTGGAAATGGTTCAGAAAACCATCGCCAAATCGCTAAAGTAAGAGTATCTTGAGCAGTCGAGCTCGATGTACCATTTCGCGACACTCCCAATGAGGGTGCGTTGAAACAGACATAACTGTACGTAGTCATCTCACAGATAGTTCGATGAGCACGATAGGTAAAAGGTGGTCACATGATCGCATCGATCTTCATTAAGCTTACCTTCGAACTTCGAAATTTCTAAGGGCAACTTCGTCAACATGGGAGGCCAACGCGAATCGTGACAAATTGGGTCGTTTAACAACCTTGAAAAGTCTGGCAAATGTAACATCGCCAGAAATGGTATTTTGGGTTGTTGACTATGTACAGGAAGAAAAGAGACTGTATTTTGACTGGCACCAGGCTGCCAAGAAAAGTTGGGCTGCTGGCCAGGGTTCTTGTAAATACCATGGCCTTGGCTAGCGAACGGATATTGCGTTTGTTGGGAACTCATCGGTTGATTCCCATAATTGGAAGTTGAGGGCCAGGCAGGGATTTCTCTCTGCGTTGTGTTCCAAATATTCTGGAAAGGGTTTCCCCCTGTCGATCTGACGGGCATAGGTACTGAGCCTTGCCCAAGTTCCATTGACCATGGAAGGGGTTTTCCCTGGTCAACATCCCTGACGAGGGAACTTCTCCCTACCATGGATTCCAGAGTCCTTGTGAGGAGAAGACTCTTGTGTTTGCTCCCTGTGTTGGAATAGTACCTTACACAGGATTATGTTGTCCAAAACTAGGGTTCCCCCGGCCGAGACGAAAGTTGATGAGAAAGCGTTATTTCCAAACACTCCAAACAAAGAGAATGACATTGAACCCATCAGCGTGGTGTAGGAAGAAGGTCCTAGACTACCTGTTACGAACAAGATGTAGTTCATGTTCGTCTCGACGGGTTGCTGGGGAGCACCACCAAGCGAGGGGGGAAAAGGAGGTATATGACCTCCGCCGTAAGGGATAGCATTATAGGGGGTTGAGGTGCCCCCCATGGACCCTTGTAAAGGAGCGTTTGATCTCCCTACCCCTAGACCCATGGTATGTAGGGTGGAGTAGGTGAGGACAGAGTTTGTATCAAAGTTGGGCATCTCGTATGAGAATGGAGGACCCTCCGCACTCTGTGTGAACGGTGCAGTGATCGCCTCCATAGACGGAATCAAACCACTGCCCGAAGTAGAGGCAGTTGAGACCATTATGGTCTGGACTGGCAAAGGTGGGTTAGGAGGCAGAATTCCCCCACTGGTGGCAGTCATTGAGGGAGTGTGAGGAATCCTAGACAAAGTAGCAGCATTTGCTTCCATCGTTGCTTGCAGGACTATCTGGCACTCATGATGTGTTACCCTTGGAGGGGCAAGCTATATCAAAAATAGCGTCGTCAAGTCAATGATCGGAGGGTTGAAATGCCTGAGAGCTTCCGCTCCAAGGTTAGAAATAGTCGATTCCTTTGAATTCGATTGTTCTCCTCTCGGGGATGGCTCGGGCATAGTTTCCTGCGGCCCGGTCGCCTCAAATGACCCTTGCTGGTCAAGTCTTCGTCGTAACGGTGGCGATGGTGGATCCAATGTAACAGGTGGCAGGCCCTGAAGCCTTCGCGACCGACAGATCTCTTGATCTTCTACTGTGTGAGAAGATCAAAGACATAGTAAGGATTTTACTAACGTTGAAAACCAAGCACACACTAGAAAAGCTCCTATGAGAAAAATCAAGAAAACCACTATCTAGTTGGAAGAACAGTTACGCCAGCCAACACTAGAGCAACTTACCGGTGCAAGTGAAACTTGAACACAGAAGCACCCTCCAGGTATACTCTGCAAAGCATGGCCCGACGTCTGCCCTAGGTACCATGGTATACCCTCGCAGTCACCTGTGTACGTCTCTATAATAAAGTCAACTAGGTTTTCAGCTCGTGAACAGTCACCAAGCGGGTACAGTCGATAGTCGAGTGGACCGCAATGACAAGGGTATCAAGCCTGAAACCTATCAAGGGTATCAAAAGCAGGTGGTCCGAAAGATAATCGAGGACCTCGAACGGATTTGATATCCACGAAGCTCCGTAGGCAAATGCAATCGACAGTATCCCACGGCAAGTCCTCTATATGTGTTCCACACAACACTTGGTCCAGATTTGGAGGGGTTTTCTCTGCTACCTTTCCTCATGCGACCTCGTGTTTATCCCCTGTGTTATAGGGGGGTCTCGGATAACTTTTGTTTTTACTGGAATTTTTACACTCCCTAGCACTGACTCCAATGTTTGTGTATAAGCCTTGAAGATTTTCCTCTCCAACCTAAATCAAGGCTTTAGCCTAGACTAGTTGATTGACCCTACAAACATAAAGTCTAGTTGATTTTAAATTAGCATTAATTTTAAATGGCTTGTTTTAAGTCAAGGAAACGGGAATGAAACTAGTGATGTGTTTTAAGAGATGAAAAAGAGGAAACAAACGAAACTGAAAGAAAAATTACTTCTATTTGACATATAAAGATTTGCAACTAACTCTTTAACCAACTTTTCATAACTACTTTTTCTAAGATCTTTTAAAGGAAAACCTAAAATGAAATTTCGATCGACTACGAGCTACTTAATGTTCTAAGCAATCAGTAAAGAACTTAAGAAAATAACTCTTTTTCCTAACAAGCAAAATAATCAACCCAACTACTTAACCAAACTAAGAAATGAAAACTTTTTCTATTCTTTTTTTATGCTTCAAACAAGAAACTTGAAATAAATTATTTTTCTTTTTCTTTAAAGAAAGCGAAAGGGGAAGAAGTGAAAAACAAGACAAGACTAAGAGCTGACCTCTGGCCCACTGCGGATCACAGGGAGTCACTAAAGACACCTGACATGTTGATCAAAAAGACTCGAAGACTTGCCTAAAACCCTTTCAAACTAAACACAAGAAATCTTTGAAAAGATAACAAAATTGACATCAAACCCAGGCTTCGACCGTAAAAACAGAGACACTGTACTTAATCAAGAAACCCTAAGAATTCAGACTTCAATCAGGGAAGAGGTTGACTGCCTCTTCTTAAAGAAAAATTTCTTGATACAGGCACGCTACTGACACTTTAGCAGCATGCGTATGTACGCAGGCTGTCTAAAATCAGGGCGTGTATGTACACGTGCAGACCCACTACAGGCCGCGTACACCTCTGTAACTTCTCAAAAAAGAAAACAAATAGGTAGACTGACAGGGTAGGGAGAACTAGTATGGCACCAACGGGTGACCAGAATCCCTTAAAGACTCAACAGACTCAGAAAGAAACTGAAAAGGTAAAAACCAATCAAACACCCATAAAATCTCATAAAACCCTAGAGGTTTCCCCAGTATGGTCGCCAGTTCTACTATAGCGGGAAAACCCTCCTATGGACTACACTAGGGTTCAACATGTAGGAAGATCTCACCATCTAAAAGTCTCCTATCTTTCTAACTACCCCGAACATATCCCAAATTTGTACATGAAAGACAAAGTGAAAATATCAGGTAACTTTACATTTTACTCTGTGTCCGGTGTCAATCCTCTCACATTCGATAGTTCCACTATCTGCAAGCCTCCTCCCAAGGCTGACCTGCATTTAGAAACAGATAAACATGAATCTACAAACATGCATCTCATATATAAATCATGGTTTAGATGTTAGAATAAATCATAAATCAAATGAAGACATCTGACACATTATATTTCGGGACAGGAAAAGTATTTCTTTTATTGATATCACAATGTTTACTTACAACAAAGGTCAGTGACTGCTCCAAGAACCTGGTCCAGGCTCCTCTTCACCAATGTCCAACTGTGCCTCCACGTATATTTCTCCTCTCAAACTCTCTCTAGGGAAATGAAATAGGGTTATGATGGAGGAAAAAGGGCAAAATGGGAAATTTTGATGCAAATCTCACAAGGTGGTTGCAATTATTTGGGGCAAGGAGGGGATGTGAAACAGGCAGAGTTTCATTGTTCTTATGCTTGGTTTTGGAATGAGACCCCAACACCTCCTTTTATATGACAAAAGGATGGTTATTCGGTTGGGTGACGGGCTATAGGTAGTGGATCAGTTGGGAAACTACCCAATAGCTCGTAATCTCAACGAATTCCTTGCAACTTTTTAATTTTTGCAACTTTTGCAAGTATATGCGGGTTGTAATGGTGCAGCTAGCGTATGCACGCGAGATGTAGTGGTGCAGCATGCAATTGTATGCGGGCAGTAGTGGTGCAGGGCGCATACATCTTCAAAAATAGTGTTTTTAAGAACATATGCTCAGTCATGGCTTGGAAAAAATAGCAATTAAGAGGGCCAAATGTCAAGTATGCTTGTATGGAGAAATTTAGGGTTATAACAGTTGGATAAGAAGTTGGATGAGAAGTTGGATAGCTTGGAAAAAACATTGACTGAGAATTTGGTGCCTATGATAGATTGAGGCATATAAGAAGAAGAATCTTGTAATGAACAACACTTTCAGCCACACAAGGAAGAAACTTATAACTTATAACTATTTAGCCACATGCAACCCTCTTTGCATCCTCACAACCATAAATAAATTGATAATAACATATGACACCATTTTCCTAAGGTGGACTTGAACAAGTTTGATGGTTCTAACTTGTCAGGATGGGTCACCTAGATGGAACATTGCTTCAACCTCTGGAGAATTAATGATGACATGATGAAACTTAGGGTGGGAGTCTTGTATATGGATCCAAAATGATGGTAATGGTGGGAATGAAATAAAAAATCATATGTGGGGTTCATTGCCCAGAGTCAGCTTGTTAAATCTGTCCATGCTTGTTTCAAGAGATATAGTCACTATTTGGGGAAACTTATCAAGTTATGCTAAACAAGCTCATTTGCAAACTTTATGTCATCCTTTTAGAAGTTATCCATCTATACAAAAACTTAACATATTCTTTATATAAAAAATGTTTCATTAGTGACCTCAAGGAGGGGATTCGAGCACAAATCAAAATGCAATGCCCCACTACCTAGTTGGAACTATATCAAAGGGCTCTAGAAGTAGAGGTAGTGATCAATGCACAAACCAAAAAACTCTATTTCATTTACTACACTCCCACTTCCTAGGTTAATTTCTCAAACAAAACCCCTACTAATCCATTGAAAGTACAAAGGTTGTCTCCAACAAAAATGGAAGACCACCAAAGGCATGGACTATGCTATAATTGTGATGAAAAATATGTTCCAGGTCAAAGGTGTAAAGAACAAAAATCATTCCAAATTGATATGACCATTATGGCCCTAACCACAGAAAAAATTACCGAAGAGACACCAAAGTTACCTTTTGAACACACCAACACTCTGAATTAGGAAAATATCGAACCTCAATTCCCTTGGGAAGAACCCCTGATATCCCTCCATGCATTATCGGGAATTTTGACTCCACAAACCTTAAAAATTACGAGCTACATCAAGCACTGAAAAGTCACAGTCTTGGTTTAGAATGGCTATACTCACAATTAAATTCATAACAAAGTGGCATTAGATTTGGTCAACAATATTGGATCGGATTTTCAAGATCATCCTAGCCCCTATCCATTGGGTTGGGTAAACAAGGATGTGGAGATCAAGGTAACAAAGCAATGCAAGATTAAATTTGTTGTAAGTGTTGATTTTATAGATGAAGTAGAATTGGACACAATACCAATGGATGTATGCAGAGTAGTGTTTGGAATCCCCTACATGTATATGAGGGATGATATCTTCATGTGAAGAGCCAAACAATACCACTTCATCAAGGATGGGAAACCCTTCATCATCAATGTGCACAAAGGAAAATAAAAAATTTCACTGGTAAGTGCCAATCAAGCTAAGAAATTGATTACTTCTAGCAAGAAATATGTTTTACTTTTCTTAAGAGAAAATTAGTTTGATGATGATCAATGAGAGTTAAGGCGTCCCTAGAGGGGTGTACTAAAGAGAAAAAAAAATGTTTGGAGGATTTGTTGCAGGCATACAGAAGAGTGTTCTAGGAGCCTAAAGGGATACCACCCAAGAGGGATGTGGAACATGAAATATAGATATTTATAGACTCCCTATTGTCGAATATTGGGTTGTACAGATAGTATGTTCTAGAAGAAAATGAAGTGAAGAAGAAGTTGTAGCAGTTGTTGGAGTAGGGTGTGATTTGACCAGGCACCTCACCTTGTGGGTCACCTATCATAATTGTGCCAAAGAAGGATCGGACTTGGAGAATGTGTATTGACTGCAAGGCATTGAACAATTTTATAATAAAGAATCGATACCCTCTGCCCAGAATTGATGATCTGTTGGACCAACTACAACATGCAAATTACTTCACTAAGATGGATTTTAAATCAGGATATCATTGGGTATGATTCAAAGAAGAAGATACCTAGAAGATTTCCTTCAAGACAAGGAAAGGTTTGTATGAGTGGTTGATTATGCCATTCATTTTATGCAACACGCCAGCTACATTTATGAGACTAATGAATGATGTTTTACACCCTTATCTAGATTAATTTGTTATTGTCTATTTAATGATATACTAGTTTATAGTGCTACCTAGGAGGAGCACATATCACAGATTATGCAGGTGTTAGAGACTCTAAAGAAACACCAACTGCTGGCCAATCTAAAAAAATGCAATTTTTCTCAATAGTCTTTGGTGTATCTAGGGTATGTGATCAGTGGAGTTGAGCTCGAGAAAGATCCTTCCAAGATGGAGGCCATCATGAAATGGCCAGTTCCCACAATTTTCAGTTAGGATATTTATTGGGGTAGCATAGTACTTGAAAAAGTTCATACCTTCATTTTCAATAGTATTTGCACCACTCCACACAATAACAATGTGTGGTAAGAGTTTCCAATGGGGGAAGAATCAACAAAAGGATTTCGATGAGTTGAAAATAAATATTATTCAAGCACCAATGCTCATGCTACCAAACATGTAGAATCCCTTTGAAGTGGAGAAAGATGCAAGTGGGTATGCCATGGGAGCAGTCGTGTTGTAGGGAGGAAGTCATGTCTTATATCATTCTGAAGTATTTCATGGGGCTCTATGTCTTGGTACAATCTGTCAAAAGGTGGAAGCACTATCTAATGGGAAAGGATACCATCATCCACACATATCACTAGTTTCTCTAGTATTTGCATGCCCAGAGTAAGTCACAACAAACCAAGCACTACAAATGGATGGGGTTCTTATAGTAGTTTCATTTGTTCATAAAGTATAAGAATGGTAGCACAAACAATTTTTCATACATGCTTTCGTGGCCACCCACATCCAATATTACATCTTTAGGAACTCTGATGCACATGGAGCCTTTTACCCATGATTCATACAAAGAGGTATACACAAAAGATGAGGAATTCACGGAGGTGTTTCATTAGCTACATGGCCAAATTAATATAGAATAAGGTGAAAACAAGGATGACTATCATTTCTATAATGTTTTACTCTACAAGATCGACAAGATTTGTGGCCCTAAAGGTGAACGATTGCATCTTATCAGAGACACTCACATCTCCAATTTTGCAAAACTTTTTGGTGTTGGGAAGACAATTGCCAACTTATAGAGGTATGTGTACTAGCCTAGAATGCAAGAAGATGTAACATGATATATCATAGGATGTATACTTTGTTGTACCAACAAACCCAGTAATAGGAAGCAAGGTCTGTACCATCCATTACATATACCCACTCGATCTTGGGAAGGTATTTCCATGGATTTTGTGGGAGGTTTAACAACAATCGGGAAGGGGTATGACTATCTATTTGTGGTATTTGAAAAGTTCATTAAAGTGTGAAATATCATGCCTTGTAAAAAGACCATCAAGGTACAGGAAGCAACAAATGTGTTCTTTGAATAGGTCTGGGTGCACTTTGGGATACCAAGGATAATCATCTCAAACAAGGACACTGAATTTCTCAATGCCTTTTGGACTACATTATGGGAGAAGATGGAAACTAAGTGCAAGAGGTCTACATCATTCCATTCACAAACAGATGGGTAGAAAGAAGTAGTCAATAGGACTTTGGTGCATCCTTTGATGGGTTACAATCACACGAATCCGAAGACCTAGGATGAAAATATGATCTATATACAACACTCTTATAAAAGAGCAATCCACAATTCTACTGGTAAATTACTTTTTGAAACTTTCTTTGGATATTTTCCACCTTCACCCTTAGATGTTGTATATGGAAAACAAGGATTATTGTGGGAGGACCTCATAGGAGATGCATTAAAAGAAGAAAAATATGTTGATAAGATCAGGTAGATCCATTTGCAAGTACAAGAGAAGTTGAAGAAGTCACAAGATAAGTACAAGGCTAGACATGACCAACACAGAACATAGATAAAATTTAGAGTGGGAGATAGAGTATGGTTACAACTAAATAAGGAAATACTACAATTTCTTGGTAATAAGATCAAGGCTTTGCGGTATGGTCCTTTTTAGGTATTGGAAAAGGTGGGAGATAATACCTACAGACTCATTCTACCCCCATGCATGCACATTTACTCAGTAATGAATGTGGAGAATCTCAAAATGTATGAGCCCTCAATGTTGGATTAGGAGAAGAAGCAATTCCTACCTTCCATAGGGGATTTTTCACCATATTCTCAGAAAGACTTGGGAGAGGAGACAATTTTGCAGAAGTGGTCTAGAACTACAAGATAGGACCAGCATGACCTTTGGCAGGTTGGGTTGAAAGGACAACTTTGGGAAAATAAAAGTGGTAATCTAGGGATAAGGTACACGATTGGATCATTTTATTATTTTTCATCTATCACGATGCTTTATGGGTGAAAATTTTGGAGGAAACAACTTTCAAATCCATTTTAGCAATTGGTCCAAATTTGGAAATTTGGGTCCCAAAAAATGTCGAAAATCCTTTAGATCCATTTGGAGGCATCAAACAATACTTTTTCATGGTCTAAACTTTACCATGGAGCCACTGTATATATTACATACATCGAGACCTTTCCAATGGTGAATGAATTGCCTCAAACAGAGTTCGTATGTGAAATTTATGCCTCCTGCAAGTTGACCTATCGTATTGATCACTATGGTGTGAGTGGATGCTACGTTAGCCTCCATTACTTAAACATGTGGGGCTAGCCATGTAGTGTATTTTGTAAGAACATTATAGAAGGTCCTAAAACTTATGACAATTGAGGGTTGAGAAATTTAAAACCTTAGCCCTAGATGTCTATCAGGATATGTTAAATACTGGACCACTAGGAGGAGAAGGGGTTACATTCTATGTTATTGTGTTTTTTCCATAGAAGATAAAAAAAACTAGGAGTGGGAAATTAGAGAGAATAACATAGGGGGTTAATGTTTTTTAGTATCCTAACAGGCCACAGGTCTCAGGTAACTCCATAGAGAATGTCTTATCCTTTGTACTTGCATTATTTCCGTACCAGAGAAAATAGAGTAGAGCAACCTCACCTTCTAGTTGGGTTTTCTCATGTAAGGGTTTCCCATAGAAAATCTTTGTGTTATTTTGTGGATGGTGTTTGATTGTATTTTAATGTTCTCTATTTTCATATTTTATCTATCCCATGCATAAGCATAAAATTAGTAACTAAATATTCTGGAATCTAAAGAAATTTAAACTTCATAGTGTAGATTTCAACTTATTTATAAGATTTGTTGTGACAAACTATTCCAGTGGAATATCCATGACATTTTACATATCACATTGGTATCAGAGCAAGTTTTCTTGGGGTATTTGTGGAAATTCACATGAATCCATAAAATCTTTAAGATGAAAGTCATAGAACCCTCGCCATGGAAGACGAGTTTGTTCATAACAACCATTGAGATTCAATAGAAGAGATATTTGAGAGGTTGGAAGAACATGTCACTGATATCAACCACAATATGAACCTCCTCATGGGATCTCTAGCAAGAAATCTCATATCATTCTAAGATGATGGAGAATCTAAATCAGAGATCATATTGGAGCGGAAATTGGGAGATCAAGAAGACTCGATAAATGAGTCGCAGAAAGAACCTAAGAAAGAGAAGCTTAGTTTGAGTGTCATTAACCCTTCACATTCCCTATTCAATATTGAAGCGAAAGTGGACATAAATCCATACCAAGGTGAGAGAAATTTATTAAAACTGAATAATTGGTTGTAGCAACTAGAAATTTATTTATCATTCACCATATAGATGAAGAGAAAAATATTTCATTTGCTAGATTGAAGTTAGAGGGCCATGCTTTAACCTAGTGGGAAATCCATACGAAAACACTTAGGTTGGAGGGTGATCCGCCAGTAACTAGGTGGGAGGAATTCAAAATCCTCATCAAGTCCTAATTCTACCCTATCGGGTATGTAGAGGACCAATGGATCTAATAGCACTAATTCAAGTAGAGGAAGGGACAAAGTGTGCATGAGTACACCACTGAGTTTAGAAAGATGGGGATCATATTGGGTATCTCTCCCAAGAACCTATATGTACTCCTAAAGTATATGGGGGATTTACAAAGTCATCTACGAAAGTAGGTGATGCTCTTCAAGCCAAGGATGGTGGATGAGGCGTGTGTACAAGAACAATATCTAAAAAAAATAGGCCACAAGAAAGGGAAACCAAGTGGTTCCAAGAAGAAAGAGAACCAAGAATCTTCCAAGGAGGGGAAGAAGAAGTGGAAAGGGGGAAAGGATACGAAGATTATAGACACTGCACATTAGTGAAAGGATCCTAGAAACAATTGTAATATTGATGGTCACACCGATGAAAAGTGTTGGAAACTATATCCAGAGTTGAACTTGAAGAACTGCAAGATGGAAAGAAAAAGAACCTTCTAGCCACATATTCGAGAAATCAGGTTGAAAGTAGCTTTGATGTAGATGAAAATATTTTATGCACATATGTGCAGAAGGAGTTGAATCTGAGTAGCCTTCGTCACCAGGAAGAGAAAAACATGACCAAGATCTTCCACATCAAGATTCAGGTCAAGAAGACCAAGATAGATGCTTTGTTAGACTTTTGTTCACAAGCTAATATCATAGCAACAGATCTGGTCAACAAGCTTAGATTAGAGGTTCACGATCATCCTATCCCCTATCCATTGGGTTTGGTAAACAAGGATGCGGAAATCAAGGTAACAAAGCAATGCACGATTAAATTTGATGTAAGTGTTTATTTTATAGATGAAGTAGAATTGGGTGTAGTACCACTAGATGTATGTGAAGTAGTGTTTGGAATCTCCTACATGTATATGAGGGATGTCGTATTCATGTGAAGATCCAAATAGTACCGCCTAATCAAGGATGGGAAATCCTTCATCATCAATGCATACAAATGAAAATAAAAAATTTCACTAGTAAGTGTCAATCAAGCTAAGAAATTGATCAGTTCTAGCAAGAAATATATTTTACTTTTGTTAAGAGAAAATTAGTCTGATGATGAGTCAATAAGAGTAAAGGAATCCTTGGAGGGGTGTAATAAAGAGAAAAAATATCAGTTGGAGGAGTTGTTGCAGACATACAAAGGAGTGTTCTAGAATCCTAAAGGGATACCACCCAAGAGGTATGTGGAGAACGAAATACAAATATTTCCAGACTCCCCATTGCCAAATATTGGGTTGTATAAATAGTATGTTCTAGAAGAAAATAAAGTGAAGAAGCAGTTGTAGCATTTGTTGGATCAGGGTGCAATTCGACCAAGAACCTCACCTTGTGGGTCACCTATCATAATTGTACCAAATAAGTATGGGACTTGGTGAATGTATATCAACTATAGGGCATTGAACAATATTACACTGAAGAATTGATACCCTTTGCCTAGAATCGATGATATGTTGGACCAATTGCAACATGCCAAGTACTTCACTAAATTGGATTTGAAATCATGATATCACCAGGTATGAGTGAAAGAAAAATATACATGGAAGACTACCTTAAATACAAGGCACATTTTGTATAAGTGGTTGGTTATGCCATTCATTTTATGCAATGCACCAACTACATTTATGAGTGTGATGAATGATGTTTTATGCCCTTAACTAGATTCATTTGTTATTGTCTATTTGGATGATATAATGGTTTATAGTGCTACCTAGGAGGAGTACATCTCACATTTTTTGCAGACATTAGAGACCCTAAAGAAGCACCAGTTGTTGTCCAATCTCAAAATATGGGAGTTTTCTCAACATTCTTTGGTGTATCTGGGTATGTGATCGATGGAGGAAGATAGATCCTTCCAATATGGAGGCCATCATGAAATGGATAGATCCTACAAATTTTACTGAAGTTAAGATATTTTTTGGGGAAACATAGTACTTGCGGAAATTTATAGTTTCATTTTCAGTAGTAGATGCACCACTCCATGCCATAATAGTGAGTGGTAAGAATTTCCAATGGGGGAAGAATCAATAGAAGGATTTCAATGAGTTGAAAATAAAGATTATTCAAGCACCATTTCTCACGCTACCAAATGTTTAGAAGCCCTTTGAAGTGGAGACAGATGCAGGTCGATATGTCATGGGAGCAATCTTGATGCAGGGAGGAAGTCTTGTCTGCTATCATTCTGAAGTATTTCATGGGGTGGTCCTCAACTACCCTACCTACGACAAGGAGATTTATGCCTTAGTACAAGATTTCAAAAGGTGGAAGAACTATCAGATGGGAAACGAGACCATCATCCACACGGGTCACCAGCTGCTCCAATTTTTGCATGCCCAGAGTAAGTTACAAAAAACTAGGCACTACAAATAAATGGGGTTCTTACAACAATCTCACTTGTTCATAAAATATAAGGGTAACACAAACATGTTGGAAGACATCCTTTCATGGCCACCCACATCCAATATTATAGAATTTAGTAACTATGATACAAATGGAGCCTTTTACCCATGATGCATACAAAGAGGCATATGAAAAAATTGAGGACTTCAAGGAGGTGTTTCAACAGCTACAGGGACAAATCCATATAGAATAAGGTGACAAAAAAATTTGTTATCATTTCCAGAATGGTTAAATCTACAAGCTCGACAATATCGGTGTCCCTAAAGGTGAATGATTGCATCTTATCAAAGAGGTTCACACCTCCAAGGTTGCAATACATTTTGGTTTTGGGAAGAAAATTTCCAACTTATAGAGGTATGTGTATTGGCCCATAATGCAAGAAGATGTAGCAAAATATATTAGAGGATGTATACTTTGTTGTACTAGAAATCCCAATAATAGGAAGCAAGGTCAATACCATCCTTTACATGTACCCAATCGACCTTGGGAAAGTATTTCCATGGATTTTGTGGGAGGTCTACCAACAACTGGGAAGGGGCATGACTATATATTTGTGGAAGTTGACAAGTTTAGCAAAATATGCATTATCATTCCTTGTAAAAATACCATCAAGGGATAGGAAGCAATAAACGTGTTAATTGAACAAGTCTGGGTGCACTTTGGGATACCAAGGAGCATCATCTCAGATAAGGAAAACATATTTCTCAATTCCTTCTCGACTACATTGTGGGATAAGATGGACACTAAGCTCAAGAGGTCTACAACATTCCATCCATAGACAGATGGGAAGACATAAGTAGTCAACAGGACTTTGATGCAACTTTTGAGGGGTTACAATCAGAAGCATTTGAATACGTAGGATGGAAATCTGATCTATACACAACACTCTTATAAAAACGCAGTCTACACTTCTACTGGTGAATCACATTTTGAAGCTTGATTTGTATATTTTCCACCTTTACCCTTAGATATTGTATAAGGACATTAGATGTTGTATATGGACAACAAGGAGGAGTGAGGGAGGACCTTAGGAGATGCATTAAAAGAAGAAAAAATTGTTTAGAATATCAGGCAGATCCATTTGCAAGTACATGAGACATTGAAGAAGTCACAAAAAAAGTACAAGGCTAGACATGACCAACACAAAATAGAGAGAACATTTATAGTGAGTGACAAAATATGGTTACAGTTGAATAAGGAAATACTACCAGGTCCCAGTAATAAGATCAAGTCTGTACGATATGGTCCTTTTTAGGTATTGGAAAAGGTGGGAGATAATTCCTACAAACTCATCCTACCCCCATACATGCACATTTACTCATTAGTTAATGTGGAGAATATCAAACTCTATAATCCCTCCGTGTTGGATCAAGAGGAGGAGAAAGTCCTACCTTCTATATAGGATTTAGCACCAAATGCTCAAGAAGAGTTGGAAGAGGACACCATTTTGAAGAAGCGGTCCAAAACTACAAGACAGGGGAAACATGACCTTTGACAAGTTAGGTTGAAGGACAAATTCAAGGCAAAGAAAAGTGGTACTCCAAGGAGAAGGTAGAGGAAATCTTTCCTCACCTCATTCAGTAAATCTTTTGGGGACACAAATCCTTACTAAATGGGGAGGTATGATCTTTATTAGATCATTATATTATTTTTCATCTATCTCGTGACTTTATGGGTGAAAAAATTGGAGGAATCAACTTGTAGATCCATTTTAGCGACCAGTACAAATTTGGAAATTTGGGTCAAAAAAAAATTTAAAATCTTTCGAAGACATTTTGAGCCATCAAACAACACTTTTTTATTCTCCAAACCTTACCATATATACATCTTCTATATTCTACACACCAAGACCTTTCCAATGATGCATGAATTGCCTCAATCGTAGTTCGTATGTGAAAGTTATGCCTCCCGCAATTTTACCTACCATATTGATCACCATGCTTTGAGTGGATGCCACGTCAACCTCCATTAATTAAACATGTGGGGATAGACATGTAGTGTATTTTCTAATAACATTCTAGAAGGTCCTAAAGCTTATCACAATTTAGGGTTGAGGAAGTCAAAAACCTACCCCTAGATGGCTATCGGGGTATGTTAAATACCAGGCCACTAGGAGGAGCAGGGTTCCATTATATGTTATTGTATTTTGTTCCATAGAATAGAAAAACAACTAGGAGTGGGAAAATAGAGAGCATAACAGAGGAGGTTAATGTTCTATTGTAGCCTAAAAGGCCACAAGTCTCAGGTAACTCCATAAAGAGTGCCTTCTCCTTTGTACTTGTATTATTTCTATACCAGAGAAAAGATAGCAAAGCAACCTCACCTTCTAGATGGGTTTTCTCCCGTAAGGGTTTCCTAGAGAAAATATTTGTGTTATTTGTGGATGATGTGTGATTGTATTTTACTTTTTTCTATTTTCCACATTTTATCTATTCCATGCATAAGAAAAAACTCAGTAACTAGATATTCTAGAATCTAAAGGAATTTAACCTTCATAGTGTATATTTTAATTTTATTTATTAGATCTATAATGATGAACTGTTCCGGTGGAATATCCATGGAAATTTACAGATCAGTCCACCCAGTGCACAACTTTCAAATCATGATCACCAAGGAAGGTATGATGAAATGTGGGGGTAGATGTGAAAATTTCAAACTATAGATGGGAGACTATCAAGTCAAAACCTATTTATTTTCATCAATATGGGGGATTGTGATATAATATGGGGGGGTATAATGGCTACACACATTGGGACCAATCACCGTGGACTTCAAGTAACTATATATGAGTTTCACTAAAGAGGATTAGGTACACACCCTTCAATGGCTTCAGGAAGGCTCTCCTAAAATAGTTATCTCTCATCATATAAGGAATTTAATAAATAAAGGATGCTCTCGCATTATTTTCCAATTTAATGCCATACAAGTTATGGAAATTCTAACACAAGAAATCCACCCAGACTTGCAGCTAGTCCTCAAACAATATCACCATGTCTTTGAGACACCAAAGAGTTTACCCCCTTCTCGTGGAGAGCATGAACATGGGAAAAGGTCATTTAGGAATTCTTGGAGGTGGGGGTCGGTTATGATCCAATGCCTTAAAAATGTTAAAAAGTCAATGAATATAGTTCACTTCGAGGGGGAAACCTCGTTTTATAATATATCCAATTCAAAATACCATATGAGATGCTTCTAAGACTAGGTCTCATTGGTGTATATATATATATATATATATATATATAGAGAGAGAGAGAGAGAGAGAGAGAGAGAGATGGTACAATTATAATGAAGGGTTCTAGCTTATATACAAATATAACACTAGAAATGTAATAATTCAATATAAAGGGATTAATAAGGTGATAAATACTTAACATAGGGATTTGTCTAGGGATTAACATGTCCCTCCCCTTCAAACACGTGTTTTTCTCAACACTTGACAAATTGTGTGTGTTTCTACATGAAGAAATCATCTTCCCATGTTGTCTCTTCCACTGGTAGGTTCTTCCATTTGACAAGGTACTTAGTAATTGCTAAATTTCACAACTTCTTAATCATTGTTTCAAGGATTGTTTATGGTTCTAGTATGATTTTTCCTTCTTCATTAATCTTTGGTAAAATAGTTTGGATTGGGGTATTGTCATTGATTACCTTCTTTAAGAAAGAAACGTGGAAAACTGATGTACACGTGAAGATGGAGGCAACTCCAATTTGTACGCCATACTTCAAATCCTTTGTAACACTTTATAGGGGCCATAATTTTGGGGTGCTAATTTATTGTAATTATTTTTTTGCTTGAGGGACATCTGTTTATATGGTTTTAGCCTAAAAAATACCCAATCCCCCACTTCAAATTCCCTTTCACTACAATGTTGATTTTCTTGTTGTTTCATCCTATTTTGTGCCATAGCCAAGTTGTTCTTAAATAGATTGAGAACCTCTTGTTGGTGCCCAATGTGATCCTCCACTACCTAAACCTTTGTAGTCCCTTTCAAGGGTGATGTGATGGATGGAGGATTATATCCATAAAGTTCCAGAAATGGGGACATTTTTTATGAACACCGGGAGGAGCCTAGGAGGATTCTGCCAACCATGAGTCTATTTCCCACCAATAGTCTAAGGATATACTTTATTTATTCTTTCAATTCAGAGAATAGAATCAATATCTAGATTTCTATCTATCGTAGTCGATGATGCCAACTTTATGTTCTAGACATGGACATACAAATGGAAACCCTCTACATATGCTACTACTGATGAACTAGTCTATGAAGGATCTCGAACCGAAACCAAAGAAACGGAGGAAGGCAGACAGATACAACAAATAAATATATATCGAGCATCACCTATAGACCACCTAACTTACTTATAACCTATTCCCTTCTGCCAGGAAGAAAATTACTAATATATATCTTGAGAATGATAGTACTCAAACCTATCACTTATGAGCTCATTACTCTACCATTGAGTTACACCCTGTATCTTGGATAAAGTGTAATCGAACCACTCAACACCACACAATCTTTCCTTTAGACCTTGTTCTATCTTTTAATGATAACATGCCAATTTATAGAATTGAACTCCAATTTTGTGTTTACAAGTACCACCATTCTACCAAGGGAAACAACTTGAACCATTATATATATATATATCATATGCAAAGCCACGAATATATCCTAATAGACATTTATTCATAATCTCAGTTTTCCCATCAGATTGTGGATGGTAAGATGAGTTGTGAGCCAATTGATTACCTAAACAAGAAAATAATTCAGTCAAAAAATTTCCCGTGAAAATTCAATCATTGTCACTTACAATAATCTTGGGGAATCCATGTATCTTTTGAACCGTTTCCATGAATTCTATGGCTACTATACTTTGTTTAAAAGGATGAGAAAAAGAGAAAAAAATGGGCATACTTTGTCATCCAATCCACTACTACCATGATGACATTTTTTCCTTTGGATTAGGGTAAACCTGTGATAAAATCCATTGAAATTTCTTCCCAACATTGACTTGGTATAGCTAATAGTTGTAGGAGACCTGATATCTTGATTATCTCTCCCTTATTTTGTTGGCAGACCACACATTCAGACACAAACTTTTGAACATAAGTTTTAAGACCTTCCTAGAAAATATCCTTCTTGATCTTGTGGTAAGTTTTCAAGAACCAAGAATGTCGCCATATAGGATAAGTGTGCAATTCTCAAAGGACCTTCTATTTGAGTTGGGAATTCTTACATAAATATAGGTGATCATGATACCATAGCAAATCATTCTTCCATATAAATTTATCTAATGCATTGGGGTTCTCTTGTAGTTTTTGAATGATATTACATACCTCTTCATATTGACTCCATTATATCCT
>ML791769.1:759504-779461 GCA_009831015.1 Picea engelmannii | reverse complement strand
CCTATGATAGATTGAGGCATATAAGAAGAAGAATCTTGTAATGAACAACACTTTCAGCCACACAAGGAAGAAACTTATAACTTATAACTATTTAGCCACATGCAACCCTCTTTGCATCCTCACAACCATAAATAAATTGATAATAACATATGACACCATTTTCCTAAGGTGGACTTGAACAAGTTTGATGGTTCTAACTTGTCAGGATGGGTCACCTAGATGGAACATTGCTTCAACCTCTGGAGAATTAATGATGACATGATGAAACTTAGGGTGGGAGTCTTGTATATGGATCCAAAATGATGGTAATGGTGGGAATGAAATAAAAAATCATATGTGGGGTTCATTGCCCAGAGTCAGCTTGTTAAATCTGTCCATGCTTGTTTCAAGAGATATAGTCACTATTTGGGGAAACTTATCAAGTTATGCTAAACAAGCTCATTTGCAAACTTTATGTCATCCTTTTAGAAGTTATCCATCTATACAAAAACTTAACATATTCTTTATATAAAAAATGTTTCATTAGTGACCTCAAGGAGGGGATTCGAGCACAAATCAAAATGCAATGCCCCACTACCTAGTTGGAACTATATCAAAGGGCTCTAGAAGTAGAGGTAGTGATCAATGCACAAACCAAAAAACTCTATTTCATTTACTACACTCCCACTTCCTAGGTTAATTTCTCAAACAAAACCCCTACTAATCCATTGAAAGTACAAAGGTTGTCTCCAACAAAAATGGAAGACCACCAAAGGCATGGACTATGCTATAATTGTGATGAAAAATATGTTCCAGGTCAAAGGTGTAAAGAACAAAAATCATTCCAAATTGATATGACCATTATGGCCCTAACCACAGAAAAAATTACCGAAGAGACACCAAAGTTACCTTTTGAACACACCAACACTCTGAATTAGGAAAATATCGAACCTCAATTCCCTTGGGAAGAACCCCTGATATCCCTCCATGCATTATCGGGAATTTTGACTCCACAAACCTTAAAAATTACGAGCTACATCAAGCACTGAAAAGTCACAGTCTTGGTTTAGAATGGCTATACTCACAATTAAATTCATAACAAAGTGGCATTAGATTTGGTCAACAATATTGGATCGGATTTTCAAGATCATCCTAGCCCCTATCCATTGGGTTGGGTAAACAAGGATGTGGAGATCAAGGTAACAAAGCAATGCAAGATTAAATTTGTTGTAAGTGTTGATTTTATAGATGAAGTAGAATTGGACACAATACCAATGGATGTATGCAGAGTAGTGTTTGGAATCCCCTACATGTATATGAGGGATGATATCTTCATGTGAAGAGCCAAACAATACCACTTCATCAAGGATGGGAAACCCTTCATCATCAATGTGCACAAAGGAAAATAAAAAATTTCACTGGTAAGTGCCAATCAAGCTAAGAAATTGATTACTTCTAGCAAGAAATATGTTTTACTTTTCTTAAGAGAAAATTAGTTTGATGATGATCAATGAGAGTTAAGGCGTCCCTAGAGGGGTGTACTAAAGAGAAAAAAAAATGTTTGGAGGATTTGTTGCAGGCATACAGAAGAGTGTTCTAGGAGCCTAAAGGGATACCACCCAAGAGGGATGTGGAACATGAAATATAGATATTTATAGACTCCCTATTGTCGAATATTGGGTTGTACAGATAGTATGTTCTAGAAGAAAATGAAGTGAAGAAGAAGTTGTAGCAGTTGTTGGAGTAGGGTGTGATTTGACCAGGCACCTCACCTTGTGGGTCACCTATCATAATTGTGCCAAAGAAGGATCGGACTTGGAGAATGTGTATTGACTGCAAGGCATTGAACAATTTTATAATAAAGAATCGATACCCTCTGCCCAGAATTGATGATCTGTTGGACCAACTACAACATGCAAATTACTTCACTAAGATGGATTTTAAATCAGGATATCATTGGGTATGATTCAAAGAAGAAGATACCTAGAAGATTTCCTTCAAGACAAGGAAAGGTTTGTATGAGTGGTTGATTATGCCATTCATTTTATGCAACACGCCAGCTACATTTATGAGACTAATGAATGATGTTTTACACCCTTATCTAGATTAATTTGTTATTGTCTATTTAATGATATACTAGTTTATAGTGCTACCTAGGAGGAGCACATATCACAGATTATGCAGGTGTTAGAGACTCTAAAGAAACACCAACTGCTGGCCAATCTAAAAAAATGCAATTTTTCTCAATAGTCTTTGGTGTATCTAGGGTATGTGATCAGTGGAGTTGAGCTCGAGAAAGATCCTTCCAAGATGGAGGCCATCATGAAATGGCCAGTTCCCACAATTTTCAGTTAGGATATTTATTGGGGTAGCATAGTACTTGAAAAAGTTCATACCTTCATTTTCAATAGTATTTGCACCACTCCACACAATAACAATGTGTGGTAAGAGTTTCCAATGGGGGAAGAATCAACAAAAGGATTTCGATGAGTTGAAAATAAATATTATTCAAGCACCAATGCTCATGCTACCAAACATGTAGAATCCCTTTGAAGTGGAGAAAGATGCAAGTGGGTATGCCATGGGAGCAGTCGTGTTGTAGGGAGGAAGTCATGTCTTATATCATTCTGAAGTATTTCATGGGGCTCTATGTCTTGGTACAATCTGTCAAAAGGTGGAAGCACTATCTAATGGGAAAGGATACCATCATCCACACATATCACTAGTTTCTCTAGTATTTGCATGCCCAGAGTAAGTCACAACAAACCAAGCACTACAAATGGATGGGGTTCTTATAGTAGTTTCATTTGTTCATAAAGTATAAGAATGGTAGCACAAACAATTTTTCATACATGCTTTCGTGGCCACCCACATCCAATATTACATCTTTAGGAACTCTGATGCACATGGAGCCTTTTACCCATGATTCATACAAAGAGGTATACACAAAAGATGAGGAATTCACGGAGGTGTTTCATTAGCTACATGGCCAAATTAATATAGAATAAGGTGAAAACAAGGATGACTATCATTTCTATAATGTTTTACTCTACAAGATCGACAAGATTTGTGGCCCTAAAGGTGAACGATTGCATCTTATCAGAGACACTCACATCTCCAATTTTGCAAAACTTTTTGGTGTTGGGAAGACAATTGCCAACTTATAGAGGTATGTGTACTAGCCTAGAATGCAAGAAGATGTAACATGATATATCATAGGATGTATACTTTGTTGTACCAACAAACCCAGTAATAGGAAGCAAGGTCTGTACCATCCATTACATATACCCACTCGATCTTGGGAAGGTATTTCCATGGATTTTGTGGGAGGTTTAACAACAATCGGGAAGGGGTATGACTATCTATTTGTGGTATTTGAAAAGTTCATTAAAGTGTGAAATATCATGCCTTGTAAAAAGACCATCAAGGTACAGGAAGCAACAAATGTGTTCTTTGAATAGGTCTGGGTGCACTTTGGGATACCAAGGATAATCATCTCAAACAAGGACACTGAATTTCTCAATGCCTTTTGGACTACATTATGGGAGAAGATGGAAACTAAGTGCAAGAGGTCTACATCATTCCATTCACAAACAGATGGGTAGAAAGAAGTAGTCAATAGGACTTTGGTGCATCCTTTGATGGGTTACAATCACACGAATCCGAAGACCTAGGATGAAAATATGATCTATATACAACACTCTTATAAAAGAGCAATCCACAATTCTACTGGTAAATTACTTTTTGAAACTTTCTTTGGATATTTTCCACCTTCACCCTTAGATGTTGTATATGGAAAACAAGGATTATTGTGGGAGGACCTCATAGGAGATGCATTAAAAGAAGAAAAATATGTTGATAAGATCAGGTAGATCCATTTGCAAGTACAAGAGAAGTTGAAGAAGTCACAAGATAAGTACAAGGCTAGACATGACCAACACAGAACATAGATAAAATTTAGAGTGGGAGATAGAGTATGGTTACAACTAAATAAGGAAATACTACAATTTCTTGGTAATAAGATCAAGGCTTTGCGGTATGGTCCTTTTTAGGTATTGGAAAAGGTGGGAGATAATACCTACAGACTCATTCTACCCCCATGCATGCACATTTACTCAGTAATGAATGTGGAGAATCTCAAAATGTATGAGCCCTCAATGTTGGATTAGGAGAAGAAGCAATTCCTACCTTCCATAGGGGATTTTTCACCATATTCTCAGAAAGACTTGGGAGAGGAGACAATTTTGCAGAAGTGGTCTAGAACTACAAGATAGGACCAGCATGACCTTTGGCAGGTTGGGTTGAAAGGACAACTTTGGGAAAATAAAAGTGGTAATCTAGGGATAAGGTACACGATTGGATCATTTTATTATTTTTCATCTATCACGATGCTTTATGGGTGAAAATTTTGGAGGAAACAACTTTCAAATCCATTTTAGCAATTGGTCCAAATTTGGAAATTTGGGTCCCAAAAAATGTCGAAAATCCTTTAGATCCATTTGGAGGCATCAAACAATACTTTTTCATGGTCTAAACTTTACCATGGAGCCACTGTATATATTACATACATCGAGACCTTTCCAATGGTGAATGAATTGCCTCAAACAGAGTTCGTATGTGAAATTTATGCCTCCTGCAAGTTGACCTATCGTATTGATCACTATGGTGTGAGTGGATGCTACGTTAGCCTCCATTACTTAAACATGTGGGGCTAGCCATGTAGTGTATTTTGTAAGAACATTATAGAAGGTCCTAAAACTTATGACAATTGAGGGTTGAGAAATTTAAAACCTTAGCCCTAGATGTCTATCAGGATATGTTAAATACTGGACCACTAGGAGGAGAAGGGGTTACATTCTATGTTATTGTGTTTTTTCCATAGAAGATAAAAAAAACTAGGAGTGGGAAATTAGAGAGAATAACATAGGGGGTTAATGTTTTTTAGTATCCTAACAGGCCACAGGTCTCAGGTAACTCCATAGAGAATGTCTTATCCTTTGTACTTGCATTATTTCCGTACCAGAGAAAATAGAGTAGAGCAACCTCACCTTCTAGTTGGGTTTTCTCATGTAAGGGTTTCCCATAGAAAATCTTTGTGTTATTTTGTGGATGGTGTTTGATTGTATTTTAATGTTCTCTATTTTCATATTTTATCTATCCCATGCATAAGCATAAAATTAGTAACTAAATATTCTGGAATCTAAAGAAATTTAAACTTCATAGTGTAGATTTCAACTTATTTATAAGATTTGTTGTGACAAACTATTCCAGTGGAATATCCATGACATTTTACATATCACATTGGTATCAGAGCAAGTTTTCTTGGGGTATTTGTGGAAATTCACATGAATCCATAAAATCTTTAAGATGAAAGTCATAGAACCCTCGCCATGGAAGACGAGTTTGTTCATAACAACCATTGAGATTCAATAGAAGAGATATTTGAGAGGTTGGAAGAACATGTCACTGATATCAACCACAATATGAACCTCCTCATGGGATCTCTAGCAAGAAATCTCATATCATTCTAAGATGATGGAGAATCTAAATCAGAGATCATATTGGAGCGGAAATTGGGAGATCAAGAAGACTCGATAAATGAGTCGCAGAAAGAACCTAAGAAAGAGAAGCTTAGTTTGAGTGTCATTAACCCTTCACATTCCCTATTCAATATTGAAGCGAAAGTGGACATAAATCCATACCAAGGTGAGAGAAATTTATTAAAACTGAATAATTGGTTGTAGCAACTAGAAATTTATTTATCATTCACCATATAGATGAAGAGAAAAATATTTCATTTGCTAGATTGAAGTTAGAGGGCCATGCTTTAACCTAGTGGGAAATCCATACGAAAACACTTAGGTTGGAGGGTGATCCGCCAGTAACTAGGTGGGAGGAATTCAAAATCCTCATCAAGTCCTAATTCTACCCTATCGGGTATGTAGAGGACCAATGGATCTAATAGCACTAATTCAAGTAGAGGAAGGGACAAAGTGTGCATGAGTACACCACTGAGTTTAGAAAGATGGGGATCATATTGGGTATCTCTCCCAAGAACCTATATGTACTCCTAAAGTATATGGGGGATTTACAAAGTCATCTACGAAAGTAGGTGATGCTCTTCAAGCCAAGGATGGTGGATGAGGCGTGTGTACAAGAACAATATCTAAAAAAAATAGGCCACAAGAAAGGGAAACCAAGTGGTTCCAAGAAGAAAGAGAACCAAGAATCTTCCAAGGAGGGGAAGAAGAAGTGGAAAGGGGGAAAGGATACGAAGATTATAGACACTGCACATTAGTGAAAGGATCCTAGAAACAATTGTAATATTGATGGTCACACCGATGAAAAGTGTTGGAAACTATATCCAGAGTTGAACTTGAAGAACTGCAAGATGGAAAGAAAAAGAACCTTCTAGCCACATATTCGAGAAATCAGGTTGAAAGTAGCTTTGATGTAGATGAAAATATTTTATGCACATATGTGCAGAAGGAGTTGAATCTGAGTAGCCTTCGTCACCAGGAAGAGAAAAACATGACCAAGATCTTCCACATCAAGATTCAGGTCAAGAAGACCAAGATAGATGCTTTGTTAGACTTTTGTTCACAAGCTAATATCATAGCAACAGATCTGGTCAACAAGCTTAGATTAGAGGTTCACGATCATCCTATCCCCTATCCATTGGGTTTGGTAAACAAGGATGCGGAAATCAAGGTAACAAAGCAATGCACGATTAAATTTGATGTAAGTGTTTATTTTATAGATGAAGTAGAATTGGGTGTAGTACCACTAGATGTATGTGAAGTAGTGTTTGGAATCTCCTACATGTATATGAGGGATGTCGTATTCATGTGAAGATCCAAATAGTACCGCCTAATCAAGGATGGGAAATCCTTCATCATCAATGCATACAAATGAAAATAAAAAATTTCACTAGTAAGTGTCAATCAAGCTAAGAAATTGATCAGTTCTAGCAAGAAATATATTTTACTTTTGTTAAGAGAAAATTAGTCTGATGATGAGTCAATAAGAGTAAAGGAATCCTTGGAGGGGTGTAATAAAGAGAAAAAATATCAGTTGGAGGAGTTGTTGCAGACATACAAAGGAGTGTTCTAGAATCCTAAAGGGATACCACCCAAGAGGTATGTGGAGAACGAAATACAAATATTTCCAGACTCCCCATTGCCAAATATTGGGTTGTATAAATAGTATGTTCTAGAAGAAAATAAAGTGAAGAAGCAGTTGTAGCATTTGTTGGATCAGGGTGCAATTCGACCAAGAACCTCACCTTGTGGGTCACCTATCATAATTGTACCAAATAAGTATGGGACTTGGTGAATGTATATCAACTATAGGGCATTGAACAATATTACACTGAAGAATTGATACCCTTTGCCTAGAATCGATGATATGTTGGACCAATTGCAACATGCCAAGTACTTCACTAAATTGGATTTGAAATCATGATATCACCAGGTATGAGTGAAAGAAAAATATACATGGAAGACTACCTTAAATACAAGGCACATTTTGTATAAGTGGTTGGTTATGCCATTCATTTTATGCAATGCACCAACTACATTTATGAGTGTGATGAATGATGTTTTATGCCCTTAACTAGATTCATTTGTTATTGTCTATTTGGATGATATAATGGTTTATAGTGCTACCTAGGAGGAGTACATCTCACATTTTTTGCAGACATTAGAGACCCTAAAGAAGCACCAGTTGTTGTCCAATCTCAAAATATGGGAGTTTTCTCAACATTCTTTGGTGTATCTGGGTATGTGATCGATGGAGGAAGATAGATCCTTCCAATATGGAGGCCATCATGAAATGGATAGATCCTACAAATTTTACTGAAGTTAAGATATTTTTTGGGGAAACATAGTACTTGCGGAAATTTATAGTTTCATTTTCAGTAGTAGATGCACCACTCCATGCCATAATAGTGAGTGGTAAGAATTTCCAATGGGGGAAGAATCAATAGAAGGATTTCAATGAGTTGAAAATAAAGATTATTCAAGCACCATTTCTCACGCTACCAAATGTTTAGAAGCCCTTTGAAGTGGAGACAGATGCAGGTCGATATGTCATGGGAGCAATCTTGATGCAGGGAGGAAGTCTTGTCTGCTATCATTCTGAAGTATTTCATGGGGTGGTCCTCAACTACCCTACCTACGACAAGGAGATTTATGCCTTAGTACAAGATTTCAAAAGGTGGAAGAACTATCAGATGGGAAACGAGACCATCATCCACACGGGTCACCAGCTGCTCCAATTTTTGCATGCCCAGAGTAAGTTACAAAAAACTAGGCACTACAAATAAATGGGGTTCTTACAACAATCTCACTTGTTCATAAAATATAAGGGTAACACAAACATGTTGGAAGACATCCTTTCATGGCCACCCACATCCAATATTATAGAATTTAGTAACTATGATACAAATGGAGCCTTTTACCCATGATGCATACAAAGAGGCATATGAAAAAATTGAGGACTTCAAGGAGGTGTTTCAACAGCTACAGGGACAAATCCATATAGAATAAGGTGACAAAAAAATTTGTTATCATTTCCAGAATGGTTAAATCTACAAGCTCGACAATATCGGTGTCCCTAAAGGTGAATGATTGCATCTTATCAAAGAGGTTCACACCTCCAAGGTTGCAATACATTTTGGTTTTGGGAAGAAAATTTCCAACTTATAGAGGTATGTGTATTGGCCCATAATGCAAGAAGATGTAGCAAAATATATTAGAGGATGTATACTTTGTTGTACTAGAAATCCCAATAATAGGAAGCAAGGTCAATACCATCCTTTACATGTACCCAATCGACCTTGGGAAAGTATTTCCATGGATTTTGTGGGAGGTCTACCAACAACTGGGAAGGGGCATGACTATATATTTGTGGAAGTTGACAAGTTTAGCAAAATATGCATTATCATTCCTTGTAAAAATACCATCAAGGGATAGGAAGCAATAAACGTGTTAATTGAACAAGTCTGGGTGCACTTTGGGATACCAAGGAGCATCATCTCAGATAAGGAAAACATATTTCTCAATTCCTTCTCGACTACATTGTGGGATAAGATGGACACTAAGCTCAAGAGGTCTACAACATTCCATCCATAGACAGATGGGAAGACATAAGTAGTCAACAGGACTTTGATGCAACTTTTGAGGGGTTACAATCAGAAGCATTTGAATACGTAGGATGGAAATCTGATCTATACACAACACTCTTATAAAAACGCAGTCTACACTTCTACTGGTGAATCACATTTTGAAGCTTGATTTGTATATTTTCCACCTTTACCCTTAGATATTGTATAAGGACATTAGATGTTGTATATGGACAACAAGGAGGAGTGAGGGAGGACCTTAGGAGATGCATTAAAAGAAGAAAAAATTGTTTAGAATATCAGGCAGATCCATTTGCAAGTACATGAGACATTGAAGAAGTCACAAAAAAAGTACAAGGCTAGACATGACCAACACAAAATAGAGAGAACATTTATAGTGAGTGACAAAATATGGTTACAGTTGAATAAGGAAATACTACCAGGTCCCAGTAATAAGATCAAGTCTGTACGATATGGTCCTTTTTAGGTATTGGAAAAGGTGGGAGATAATTCCTACAAACTCATCCTACCCCCATACATGCACATTTACTCATTAGTTAATGTGGAGAATATCAAACTCTATAATCCCTCCGTGTTGGATCAAGAGGAGGAGAAAGTCCTACCTTCTATATAGGATTTAGCACCAAATGCTCAAGAAGAGTTGGAAGAGGACACCATTTTGAAGAAGCGGTCCAAAACTACAAGACAGGGGAAACATGACCTTTGACAAGTTAGGTTGAAGGACAAATTCAAGGCAAAGAAAAGTGGTACTCCAAGGAGAAGGTAGAGGAAATCTTTCCTCACCTCATTCAGTAAATCTTTTGGGGACACAAATCCTTACTAAATGGGGAGGTATGATCTTTATTAGATCATTATATTATTTTTCATCTATCTCGTGACTTTATGGGTGAAAAAATTGGAGGAATCAACTTGTAGATCCATTTTAGCGACCAGTACAAATTTGGAAATTTGGGTCAAAAAAAAATTTAAAATCTTTCGAAGACATTTTGAGCCATCAAACAACACTTTTTTATTCTCCAAACCTTACCATATATACATCTTCTATATTCTACACACCAAGACCTTTCCAATGATGCATGAATTGCCTCAATCGTAGTTCGTATGTGAAAGTTATGCCTCCCGCAATTTTACCTACCATATTGATCACCATGCTTTGAGTGGATGCCACGTCAACCTCCATTAATTAAACATGTGGGGATAGACATGTAGTGTATTTTCTAATAACATTCTAGAAGGTCCTAAAGCTTATCACAATTTAGGGTTGAGGAAGTCAAAAACCTACCCCTAGATGGCTATCGGGGTATGTTAAATACCAGGCCACTAGGAGGAGCAGGGTTCCATTATATGTTATTGTATTTTGTTCCATAGAATAGAAAAACAACTAGGAGTGGGAAAATAGAGAGCATAACAGAGGAGGTTAATGTTCTATTGTAGCCTAAAAGGCCACAAGTCTCAGGTAACTCCATAAAGAGTGCCTTCTCCTTTGTACTTGTATTATTTCTATACCAGAGAAAAGATAGCAAAGCAACCTCACCTTCTAGATGGGTTTTCTCCCGTAAGGGTTTCCTAGAGAAAATATTTGTGTTATTTGTGGATGATGTGTGATTGTATTTTACTTTTTTCTATTTTCCACATTTTATCTATTCCATGCATAAGAAAAAACTCAGTAACTAGATATTCTAGAATCTAAAGGAATTTAACCTTCATAGTGTATATTTTAATTTTATTTATTAGATCTATAATGATGAACTGTTCCGGTGGAATATCCATGGAAATTTACAGATCAGTCCACCCAGTGCACAACTTTCAAATCATGATCACCAAGGAAGGTATGATGAAATGTGGGGGTAGATGTGAAAATTTCAAACTATAGATGGGAGACTATCAAGTCAAAACCTATTTATTTTCATCAATATGGGGGATTGTGATATAATATGGGGGGGTATAATGGCTACACACATTGGGACCAATCACCGTGGACTTCAAGTAACTATATATGAGTTTCACTAAAGAGGATTAGGTACACACCCTTCAATGGCTTCAGGAAGGCTCTCCTAAAATAGTTATCTCTCATCATATAAGGAATTTAATAAATAAAGGATGCTCTCGCATTATTTTCCAATTTAATGCCATACAAGTTATGGAAATTCTAACACAAGAAATCCACCCAGACTTGCAGCTAGTCCTCAAACAATATCACCATGTCTTTGAGACACCAAAGAGTTTACCCCCTTCTCGTGGAGAGCATGAACATGGGAAAAGGTCATTTAGGAATTCTTGGAGGTGGGGGTCGGTTATGATCCAATGCCTTAAAAATGTTAAAAAGTCAATGAATATAGTTCACTTCGAGGGGGAAACCTCGTTTTATAATATATCCAATTCAAAATACCATATGAGATGCTTCTAAGACTAGGTCTCATTGGTGTATATATATATATATATATATATATATAGAGAGAGAGAGAGAGAGAGAGAGAGAGAGATGGTACAATTATAATGAAGGGTTCTAGCTTATATACAAATATAACACTAGAAATGTAATAATTCAATATAAAGGGATTAATAAGGTGATAAATACTTAACATAGGGATTTGTCTAGGGATTAACATGTCCCTCCCCTTCAAACACGTGTTTTTCTCAACACTTGACAAATTGTGTGTGTTTCTACATGAAGAAATCATCTTCCCATGTTGTCTCTTCCACTGGTAGGTTCTTCCATTTGACAAGGTACTTAGTAATTGCTAAATTTCACAACTTCTTAATCATTGTTTCAAGGATTGTTTATGGTTCTAGTATGATTTTTCCTTCTTCATTAATCTTTGGTAAAATAGTTTGGATTGGGGTATTGTCATTGATTACCTTCTTTAAGAAAGAAACGTGGAAAACTGATGTACACGTGAAGATGGAGGCAACTCCAATTTGTACGCCATACTTCAAATCCTTTGTAACACTTTATAGGGGCCATAATTTTGGGGTGCTAATTTATTGTAATTATTTTTTTGCTTGAGGGACATCTGTTTATATGGTTTTAGCCTAAAAAATACCCAATCCCCCACTTCAAATTCCCTTTCACTACAATGTTGATTTTCTTGTTGTTTCATCCTATTTTGTGCCATAGCCAAGTTGTTCTTAAATAGATTGAGAACCTCTTGTTGGTGCCCAATGTGATCCTCCACTACCTAAACCTTTGTAGTCCCTTTCAAGGGTGATGTGATGGATGGAGGATTATATCCATAAAGTTCCAGAAATGGGGACATTTTTTATGAACACCGGGAGGAGCCTAGGAGGATTCTGCCAACCATGAGTCTATTTCCCACCAATAGTCTAAGGATATACTTTATTTATTCTTTCAATTCAGAGAATAGAATCAATATCTAGATTTCTATCTATCGTAGTCGATGATGCCAACTTTATGTTCTAGACATGGACATACAAATGGAAACCCTCTACATATGCTACTACTGATGAACTAGTCTATGAAGGATCTCGAACCGAAACCAAAGAAACGGAGGAAGGCAGACAGATACAACAAATAAATATATATCGAGCATCACCTATAGACCACCTAACTTACTTATAACCTATTCCCTTCTGCCAGGAAGAAAATTACTAATATATATCTTGAGAATGATAGTACTCAAACCTATCACTTATGAGCTCATTACTCTACCATTGAGTTACACCCTGTATCTTGGATAAAGTGTAATCGAACCACTCAACACCACACAATCTTTCCTTTAGACCTTGTTCTATCTTTTAATGATAACATGCCAATTTATAGAATTGAACTCCAATTTTGTGTTTACAAGTACCACCATTCTACCAAGGGAAACAACTTGAACCATTATATATATATATATCATATGCAAAGCCACGAATATATCCTAATAGACATTTATTCATAATCTCAGTTTTCCCATCAGATTGTGGATGGTAAGATGAGTTGTGAGCCAATTGATTACCTAAACAAGAAAATAATTCAGTCAAAAAATTTCCCGTGAAAATTCAATCATTGTCACTTACAATAATCTTGGGGAATCCATGTATCTTTTGAACCGTTTCCATGAATTCTATGGCTACTATACTTTGTTTAAAAGGATGAGAAAAAGAGAAAAAAATGGGCATACTTTGTCATCCAATCCACTACTACCATGATGACATTTTTTCCTTTGGATTAGGGTAAACCTGTGATAAAATCCATTGAAATTTCTTCCCAACATTGACTTGGTATAGCTAATAGTTGTAGGAGACCTGATATCTTGATTATCTCTCCCTTATTTTGTTGGCAGACCACACATTCAGACACAAACTTTTGAACATAAGTTTTAAGACCTTCCTAGAAAATATCCTTCTTGATCTTGTGGTAAGTTTTCAAGAACCAAGAATGTCGCCATATAGGATAAGTGTGCAATTCTCAAAGGACCTTCTATTTGAGTTGGGAATTCTTACATAAATATAGGTGATCATGATACCATAGCAAATCATTCTTCCATATAAATTTATCTAATGCATTGGGGTTCTCTTGTAGTTTTTGAATGATATTACATACCTCTTCATATTGACTCCATTATATCCTTCCTTCTTCCACCCAATCAGATTATGGAATAGAAATAGCACATAGTGAACCCTTTGTTTCTTATTATTTTCTAGAAAGTGAATATGACACAATATTATGTTTTCCTTTCTTGTATATAATTTCAAAGTCATAACATAGCATCTTTGTAACCAATTTTGTTTTCTCTTCTAAATATAATCATTTCTCCAAGAAGTACTTCAAAATGTCGTGATCTATTTTTACTTTGAAGTGTCTCCCAATTAGGTAAGGGCACCCTTTCTTAATTGCATGTAGTATGGCAAACATTTTTTTTTCATAAATGGGTTTGAATAATTTTTTTTTCTTTTATTTGGTTGCTTTCAAAGGAAAGTGGCATTCCTTCTTGGATTAAAACTACACCAATTCCATGGCCTGAGGCATCACACTCCACCATAAATGTTTTTGTGAAGCTAGGTGTGGCTAGCACAGGGGTTATACACATAACCTCTTTAAGTTTTTCAAAAGATTTGGTTGCTTCTTGAGTCTAAGAAAATTCTTCCTTCTTTAATAATGTCATTAGAGGTGCCTCTATTTGACCATGGTTCTTGAAAAACTTACAATAATAGCATGTCGATCCTAAGAATACTCTGAGTTTCTTCGAGGTTTTGGGATTTGGCCATTTCCTCATAGCCTTAATTTTGTTAGGGTACACTTTTACACCTTCATAAGATACAATATGACCTAAACATTCCACTTCTTGAGCCCTAAAAGCACACTTGGAAGTCTTTGCATAAATTTGTTACTCTTCCAAAATTTGTAATACTCTGTCAACATGTTATACATTCTCTTCCCAATAGTTTTTGTAGATTAGTATGTCACAAAAAAATGCTAACACAAATTTTCTAAGGAAGGGTTTGAAAATAAAATTCATCAAGATTTGAAATGTTGAAGGTGCATTATTAAGTCCAAATGGCATAACCAAAAACTCATAATGACCTTCACGCATTGTAAAGGATTTTTTGGGAATGTCTTCCTACCTCATTCTGATTTGATGATATCCCGAACAAAGATCCAAATTAGTGAAGAAACTTTCTCCATGCAATTCATCTAATAATTCATCAATGACAAGAATAGGAAAATTGTATTTGATGGTCATTTTGTTGAGATTTCTATAATTTGGAAACATACACCATGAACCATCCTTCTTCATAACCATCACTATTGTTGAAGAGAAATAAATTTGGCTAGGTTGAATGATGCTCGCCTCTAACATTTCTTGTATCATACACTCAATCTCACTCTTATGTGCATATGGATACCTATAAGGCCTAATGTTAGGTGGTACACTTACTAGTTGCAGATGAATAACATTGTCATTATCTCGAACATGTGGAAGACCCTTAGGCATCTCTCCAAATACCTTTGAATGGTTGTTGATAACTATTTGGAGATCCACTGGAGCAAAGAATATAGATGTTTGAACATCTAGTGAGCACAATTGTGCAATTACACCATGGTGTCCCTTTTTGAGTAATTTTGTCATACTATTAGAGCTTATCACATTATAGGGTTTCTCTTGGACACCTCTAAACTCAATTTCCTTTCCTTCTAAGGAAAATCTCATGAAAATATCTTGAAAATTAAGGGTCATTTTTTCCAATGATTGTAACCATTGGATCCCTAATACAACATCAACACCACCCATTTGGATGGAAATCATGGGACTATCCAAAAAATACTCCCCCGTATTGAGCTTAATACTATGGCACTTCTCAGAACAATTTATGGTACCTCCATCTGCTATCATTACTTGAAATTCTAGTGCTATAAATACAAATCAATTGAGATATTTTTCCAATTTGTAATTGATGAAGTTATGGGTACTACCATAATCAATCAACATTGTTACTTTTTTCTTTTTGATATATCATTGTATATTGAGGGTTTGTGGAGTACTGATGTCAACCAATGCATGATAAGATATCGTTGAAGTAGTCTCTTCTAGATCTAGCTCTTGTGATGGTTCCAATTCTTGATCTTCTTCCTCTTCACAGTCTATGTAGAATAATTTCTTCTCACCACATTTATGTTCCTCACTGTACTTGTTGTCACAATTGAAACATATTACCTTTGCTCTTCTTTCATCCATTTCCTGAGGTGCCAACCTTGTCAGTTGAGGTATTATTGACGTATGAACCCCAAAACAATTTATGCTTCCTACGTATGCTCCAATGGTAGACTTGTGTGTAGCCTTATTCTTGGCTTGAATATGACAAGCACATTGCATAGCTTCCGTAATATTTCCAAGATGTTTTAGGAAAACATAATTTTTAATGTCTTCTTTTAATCCACATATGTAAGATTCCAACAAATATTCATCACTTATATCATCCACCCTTGTGGCCAATACCTGAAATTATGAATTATAATATTCAATATCACCTAAGTGCTTGATTCTTGTCAATTGACTGAAGTAGTCTTTGTTCCCAAACTTTCCCATATTGTGCTTCTAATTATCTTGTAAATAAACCCCAAGTATAATGATAACAATGGGGCTTCCTTTTAATTACCCATTGATACCATTTATATGGGAATCCTTTTGCTTATCATCCACAATATTATGCATTTCAAAATATTTCTTTATTTGGTTCACCCATGTAAAGACTTATGTTCCATCAAACTAATTTAATTTGATCTTGGTAAAGTTGAATTTATGACCCCCACCATAATTAACTCCACTATTAGAGTTAAATCCACTTGAAAATTGTGTATTACCGACAATTGTTCAACATGAATACTGCCTTTGTTTTCATGAGTCACAATGTCACTTTTAGGAAGCCTCCCATCTAAGGTTTGTAAAATGGAATTTTGAAATTCCTCCATATTTTTATCCATCAATTTTTCCATATTATTTTCCATCTGTTCCATATTTTCACCCATCTTATTTTCCATATGTTCCATATTTTCTCCCATCTTCCTTTCTATTTATGTTTGAGTAGTCATCAAATCAACCTTTTTTACTAACCTACCATTCAATTCATTGATTTGAATGTCCAATTTGGATAGCTAGTTTTGTATATCCTCATTTTCTTCTTGAGTCATGGAGGATCTTTCTAGAGGTTTATTTGGTGAAGTATTTTTTGGATTTTTCTTTGGAGCCACGGAGCTCCAGAGAGGAGGCTTAATGGTCTAAACTGCCCCGTTAGACTATAGTCAGGGCCAAAAAGGGGTAAACATGGTTACTAGAGGTCACTCCAGTCACAAGTGTTATATTCGGAAAGTGACATTGAACTAAAAAGGGTTAAAAGCGCTTTTAAGTCATTATGAGCTAAAAATAGAAGTCAACAGTGAATTAGGGTTTCAGCAGTGATTTAGGGTTTTGGAAGTCAACAGTGAATTAGATTTTTAGCATGATTTAGGGTTTTGGAAAGCTATAAAGGAAGGGTTAGCGACCTAATTCATCATTATGCAGATTATGACTTGTCATTGAGGAGAAGAGGTGCATCTCAGGAGAGATAGTTCAGTGTATTCCAGGAGGAAGACACCAGTTGGCTGATTTCGGTGTTGAAAGACACACCCTAGTCACCGGGAAGATCATCCAGGTCTTCCATCATTCTTCATTGATTCCGCAGTGCTCCCATATTCCGGGTATTATCTTTTAGTTGATTATTTGTATTCCGGCTAAGATCCTTTTGTCTTTTGATCTAGCCAAGTGTTGTTATTTTATTCAGCCGCAGTTGCTTATTTGTATTCCAGCTAAGATCATTTGTCTGTTGATCTAGTCGAGTATTGTCAATTTATTCAGCCGCATTCGGCCATTTTGTAATCCACATAGATATCATAATACAAAATTTGCAGTCCTTTGTCACGTTTATTATTTGTATGATCATTTATATGTTGTAAACCTTTGATCCTACACACACATTAGCAACGTTTCCTAGACTAGCCAAGTCAGGAACATTAAAGTGGTATCAGAGATTTAGTCCTGCCAGCCTGTGACTAAAGACAATGAGTGCAGCAGAAGACCTAGAGGGCCGTGAACACATAGGTGATGAATATGTCACTTACAACAGGCATCAGGAAAGAAGGCATAGGCCTGATTTTCCCCCTTTTCCTCCTAGCTCAAAGGAAGAGGAAGAGGCACACAGAGAAGCAGAGAAAATGGAAGAATGAGGCAAAGAGGATGCTAGCAAACAGATATGAGCGACCAGAGGGCAGTGGCAAGGCCCCTGTAGATCCAGAGGCAGCTTTCATGCAGTTTATCAATGATATGTTAGCTAGTCAACGGACCATGTCTCAGTCCTTGGCATAGGTGGTTGATAGATTGGCTAGAGTGGGCACCCCAGATACACAAGTCTCGCATGCAACATAGGGGAACTCGGGAGCAGGTACTAGACCCCAGTCACCCTCTCACACATACACCATTGTGAGTAGGATTCCCATACCCTTGTTTCCCAATTTCCATAGGGCACCCCCGGTAGCAGCACCACCACCGATAACACAGAGGCCACCCACTCATGCCGACAACATTGCAGAGTATAGGGGGGAGTATGCAGCATTGGGTCATGACTTCCATCAGGACATGACCTTAGTCGATTACTGTGGACTCAGACTCAGGAACCACCCCAGAGAGCCGCATAGGGGAGGACCACAACAGTAGCAGGGGCATAACCTCGATTTCATCTGAAAAGTTGGGAAACTCACCATCCCTTCTTTCGACGGATCATCAAAATACACCGCCAGAGCTTGGGTACAGAAGCTAGACACGTATTACAAGCTCAACTAGATGACCAAGACAGAGGCCATCATTTTCGCAGCCTTACACTTGGAGGGTGAGGCACACGAGTGGTGGTATCATGGACTGGTGACATTGGGTCACAGTCGCATCACCTCCTATAGGGAGTTTACAAATAGGCTCATGGACAGGTTTGACAGGAAGGATCCTGAGATACACTTTAGGGATCTAGCCCAGTTGAGACAAATTGGCACAGCAGAGTCATTCATCACAGTGTTTCAACGGGTAGCTATGGTAGTGATAGATATATCAGAGCCCAGGTTGATCATGCTATTCACAGAAGGACTCACAGAGCCTTTGAGAGGATGGGTGAAGGCATACAGGCCTCCCACTTTGCAGGATGCCATCCTTCGCACTCGATATCTGGTAGACTCAATGCCAAAGACTAAAACTTTCTCCAAACCATTTGTGCCCCAGAGGGATCGAGACAGGAAGCCATTCTAGAGAGAATGGAAGGGAAAGGAGAAGTTGGATGATGAGACTAAGCGAGAGGTTATGAGGAAGAATCTTTGCTTCAGCTGCAGATATCCTTGGGTCCTAGGCCACAGGTGCATGGGCAAGGGAGAGATTCATTATATTGAGGTAGCAGCAAATAGCGTGGACAGTGAGGAGGAGGAGCAGGACATTGGATCCACTAGTTCAAAGGAGGAGTCAGCACCAGCAGAGGAGCAACCTCCCCGTAGACCACCGACACCGTTAGGATCCCATCCTCCAGTCGTCCCACAATCGCCAGAACAAGCTAATAGGAGGAAACCAACAAAGGGAGGTGTCATAGCGACCCTTTCTAGTGTTCCCAGGTATGATACCCTCCGTATCAGAGGGATTATTCATGGGCAACGGGAAATCGCCATGATAGATGGTTGGGCCACCCACAACTTCATCGACACTTCACTAGTATCGAGACGGACACTTCAGACAGAGGAGTTTGAGGGGTTTGATGTTGCGGTATAAAATGGCCACACAGTGGAGTGTCTAGACAAAGTTCCAAACTTAGAGATGAAGTTAGGAAACTACACAGTGAGAGACAGATTTTATGTGGTTGACCTATTGGACACAGATGTGGTGTTAGGAGTTCAGTGGATGATTACCTTGGAAAAAATCACTACCAACTACCAAACCTTGGAAATGGGATTCAGAGATCAGGATGGGAAGAAGGTTGTTCTAAGAGGTATGTCAACAGGAGCACCCAGGACAGTTTCAACCAAGAGGATGGAGAGGATATTTAGACATGGGGAGGTATCATATGCCACAGAATGCTTGATCACTACTCAGAAGGATTCGAAAGGTTGACAACAATACTATATAGAGATCAAGAACTTATTGGGACGACATCAGCATGTCTTTGAGGCAATTCCACTAGAGAGACCACCTGACAGGGGGTTTGAGCACACCATTGAGTTGGAGGAGGGGGCCAAACCTATGATCACCCCCCCTATCGTCATCCTAGGAGGTTCAAGGATGAGATAGAGAAGGCAATCAAGGAATTGTTGGCGATGGGACACAT
>ML791769.1:715831-758341 GCA_009831015.1 Picea engelmannii | reverse complement strand
GTGCCAGATTCAGGGCTTAAGAAGAAGATCCTCACCGCAGTTCATGATTCACCTCTAGCAGGCCATCAGGGGTTTTTCAAAACCTACAGACATATCAGAGAGAGGTTCTCATGGAAGGGCCTCAAACAAGACGTTATGAGACATGTCAGTGAGTGTGTGACTTGCCAGCAGAATAAGTCAGAGCATGCTCTTCCAGCAAGGCTACTTCAACCACTCCCCATTCCAGAGAAAAAATGGGAGAGTATATCTATGGACTTCATCACAGGTCTACCCAAGGTCCAGGGTAAGGACTGTATCTATGTATTGGTCGACAGATTGACCAAGTTTTCTCACTTCTACGCCATACCGACAGAGTACAATGCAGTTCAGGTAGTCGATCTTTTCTTCAGGGAGGTCTTCAGACTTCATGGGTTGTCGAAGAACATCGTCAGTGACAAGGACAGTCGGTTCATAGGGACATTTTGGAGAGAGTTGTTTCGGTTGGTGGGGACAGAGTTGACACCTAGCACCAGCTATCACCCTCAGAAAGATGGGCAGACCGAGATTGTCAACAAGTGGGTTGAAGGGTATTTGAGGAACTATGTAAGAGGACAACAGAGAACGTGGGTAAAGTGGTTACATTTAGGAGAACATTGCTACAACACCACCTTCCACATGTCCATTGGTATGACACCCTTCCGAGCATTGTACAGATATGATTCTCCCACTTTGGTAGACTTGGTCTTCGGGGAGAGCAGAGCTCCCAAGGCCAAGGATTGGATCATAGAGAGTCAGGATATTCTCAAGTTGTTGAAAGAGAACCTGCAGACGGCACAAAACTGACAGAAGATAAGTGCGGACATGCACATGATAGAGCGCAGCTTTGAGGTTGGAGATTTTGTTTTCTTGAGACTCCAACCCTACAGACAGTCATCTCTGAACAAGAGTGGGGCCGAGAAGCTCAAGCCCAGATTTTATGGTCCTTACAAGAGCATGCGCCGAGTAGGCGAGGTTGCTTACGAGCTAGAGCTTCCAGAGGGGAGCAAGATTCATAACGTGTTCCACGTGTCTTGCCTCAAAAAGGCAGTGGGACAATTCATTACAACATCAGAGGAGCTTCCCCCGTTGGATGAGGAGGGGCAGTTGGAGTTAGTTCCAGAGGAGGTTTTGGAGTTCCGGGAGCGAAAACTGAGGAGCATGGTCATCAGAGAGTGTTTGATCAAATGGAGAGGGCTTCCAGTAGAGGATGCTACTTGGGAGAGCGAGCAGGTGTTGCAACACCCTGGACTGGTATTGCTTGAGGACAAGCAATTTCGGAAAGGGAGGATTGTAATGTCCCTTTCCAAATAGGAGCTCCAGAGAGGAGGCTTAATGGTCTAAATTGCCCCATTAGACTATAGCTAGGGCCAAAGAGGGGTAAACATGGTTACTAGAGGTCACTCCAGTCACAGGTGTTATATTCGGAAAGTGACATTGAGCTAAAAAGGGTTAAAAGCATTTTTAAGTCATTATGAGCTAAAAATAGAAGTCAATAGTGAATTAGGGTTTCAGTAGTGATTTAGGGTTTTGGAAGTCAACAGTGAATTAGGGTTTCAACATGATTTAGGGTTTTGGAAAGCTATAAAGGAAGGGTCAGCGACCTAATTCATCATTATGCAGATTATGACTTGTCATTGAGGAGAAGAGGCGCATCTCAGGAGAGATAGTTCAGTGTATTCCAGGAGGAAGACACCAGTTAGCTAATTTCAATGTTGAAAGACACACCCTAGTCACCGGGAAGATCATCCAAGTCTTCCATCATTCTTCATTGATTCCGCAATGCTCCCATATTCCGGGTATTATCTTTTAGTTGCTTATTTGTATTCCGGCTAAGATCCTTTTGTCTTTTGATCTAGCCGAGTGTTGTTATTTTATTCAGCAGCAGTTGCTTATTTGTATTCCAGCTAAGATCATTTTTCTGTTGATCTAGTCAAGTATTGTCAGTTTATTCAGCCGCATTCAGCCATTTTGTAATCCACAAAGATATCATAATACAAACTTTGGAGTCCTTTGTCGTGTTTATTATTTGTATGATCATTTATATGTTATAAATCTTTGATCCTACACACACATTAGCAGCGTTTCCTAGACTAGCCAAATCAGGAACATTACAGTGGTATCAAAGCTTTAGTCCTGCCAGCCTGTGACTAAAGACAATGAGTGCAGCAGAAGACCTAGAGGGTCGTGAACATGTAGGTAATCATTATATATTATTTTATAGAATGATAATTGTAATTTTTAATATACTTAAAGTTGTAATTATTGTGTATTTTTAATTTAATAATATAATATATAATTGAATTATATATATAAGTTGTATAATGTGTAAATGGTAATATATTACTTTATAAATATGTATGTGTTATATATTGAAATATAATTACACCGAAGGTGTTCCTATAGGGGAGGTTTCTATACAAGCCTTAGTCGTCTGTCCCACCTCAATAAGAAGTTGTCATCTGTTCGTGTGTCCAATCCCAACATGCCATCTATTCATCTGTCCAATCCTTTCATTCGTCGAGGTCTGAAGCGAATCCCCCGCTACCATTACGCAATTGGGCTCGTGTTTTCTGTCGTCGATCGACATGGCATTCAATTCCATCCCATACCCACTATTCTCGAGCTGGAACGCGAATGCAACCGCTACTTCATCTAATCCGGCTCTGGCAGCAATTGAATCGAACATGTTAGCTCACCTGGAAGGCCTGAAACAGGCAGCAGAAAACACCCACAGCCACCTGGACCTGGATTGGCTTCACAAGGCCCTCTTGCTCGTGCTCTTCACTCACTCCTCCGTCGCCAAAACAATACCGGAAAGGGTCTTCACCGAATCACTTCCTGCTGACATTGGTCGTCAGAATTTTTCTCACGGAAATAATAATAAAAACAAGAGTTTACTAACCAGGGATTCAGGTCGCCACAATTATGTTAATCTACTCCCGGCCACTTCTAAAACGCGTAAATTCTCCATGGGAATCCAGAAAGGTATATAAGAGTAGGGGCACTTATACTAGCGTAGCCACATGAGATCTGGTGATCCCACCCTCCTCAATATGTCTTCTAAATAACCGTCTTCAGCTACAACAAATTTCAAATTCCTCGGACCACATGAACGATTATTACGGCCGTGTTTCCAATCATGGTTTTAGAACATCTCACGGCTCCATATTTTGTAACCGGGCATTTCCGAGCATGAATAATCTTTAGCATTGGTGACATAGAGACATTCGTCAAAGGGAAAATATGGCAAGAGAATGCGAGGAGTCATCTTAATTCCACGAAATTGGGAAAGTACCTACTCAAGCATGAAATATCTAAATACATAGATCATGTCTTAAGAGTAAAGAAAACTTAAGATGCATAAAGATTGCACCCAAGACAAAGGTTTGAATGATTGAAGTGCTTACAAATGGCGATTGATCCAGCAAATCATTAATGTTATTGGTCGTTTGACGCCAAAATCGTTGTGGTATTCCCTTTGCCACATTTCTTCCCATGTCTCTGAGGTGATCATGCATATTTATCTCTTTTTTTCGGTCCACCTCCACAAGGTACTTGTTCTCCAGACTTGAAAAGTGCACTAAACCGCATATTCTTGTTGCACTATCTCTGTCTTCTCCTATGAAGAAGCAAGCAATATCTAAGAATATTTTTTGTTCCTCTTGATTAAGTGAGTCATAACTAATTTTAATTCTATCCGCTATCTCCACTATCTTGTTAAGTGCATTTAATAGCTCTTGCCAGTAAGATTTCTCATTTTTTTCATAAAGAAGCACCCCAAATATTTTCAACTATAAGGGAAAACCATCGTAGGTTGTTAGGAACCTATCTACTAGATTTCCAAATCCAGGTAGGTAGTGGATGCAGGTGGAGGAAGTTGTGCGAGCAGAAAAGCTCTTGCGAGTGTAGACGATTGAGACCAGTTAGTTTATAAATTGATGACTCTGAAATTCTTTCTACTTGAAGGACTTGCTTGTCACGAGACGTAACCAAAATCAAACTATTGGAGCTGAGGATGTCCTTAATTGGAAAAAATGCTTCCAATTGACATCTATGATCCACATCATCTAAAATTATAAGCGCATGACATGATAAAAGATGCTTTCTGAGCTTATCTATACCTTCATTAATGTTGTAAATTTGCACATCTGTTTGAGTCAAGTCGTTCACAAGACACTGTTACAAGGAAGTTAGAGAACCCTTAGTTGCGTTCTCTTTGATATCGAATAAAATTGATGCTCGATTGTAATATGATCTCTTGGTGTTGAAGAATTCTTTGGCGAGAGTTGTCTTTCCAACTCCCCCTAAACCCACAATCCCTACGACCTTGGCCTTCACGCTATGCAGCTAAGATATCACCGTGTTTTCAAATTCTTCTAATTTGTCTTTCAAGCCAGTTGGATGTTCCACAACATATTTCAATGGTGTATTGTCAACCATCTTCAACACGAGTAGCACAACGTCCTCCAAGAGTTGCCTGTGGTCACTGCATATTCAAAAGTAAGGAAAAATTTTAAAAACTCATCAGAAACGCCTACAAAACCATGTCGTATATCTATCAATCCGAGAAATGAAAAGCTAAATCTGAAAGGAATATGAGTTGAAGTACTTACCCATTAAAAACGTCCAACTCCAAACCACTTATTTCTGCAACTTCACTGCTTCGATAACAAGGACAGTATGAACGATAATAACTTGATAAGGGCCAAAAACATTCTCCATGAATGAATTGAAGCCATGAAGAAGAAAGATGAAGAGCTTGACAGACAAGGGCAATAGAGATCCAAGCTGGAAAATTGCAGCTCTATGCTTAGGAGAATGGGGAAGATGTTAACCTCACCAGTATCTCTCGATGGGTCCAAGGTCGGTTCCCTGTTGACCGCCATGTATGGAGCCAAGGCAGCCACTATTTTTGTATGTGGGGTTGTTGTCGCTGCCCTACTGGTTAAACCCAGAAGGCCCCACTAGTTGCCATATGTTCATTTGTCCAATCCCAACATGCCATATGTTCATCTATATTCGATGAAACCTTTATTTCCACGTGTTATTTAATGGGAGGTTCTTCGAGGGGCTTCGTCCTTTGTCCAAAGCCAATAGAAAGTTGTCTTGTGGTAATCAATACTGACCAATATTCTATCTCCATGTGTTTTTTCTTAACCGACTCCGAATCTTCCGTTGTTGTTAACATTCCTTGTTCTCATTTCCACCTTCATCGCAAACATCTGAGACAAAGAAGAACAAACCAAGGTGATCGATGAAGGTAGCATGCAAATTGTGTACATGGAAAGAGCATTAGGCGAGGATGATCATGAAGCTACCCACGTAAAGACGCTCGTTGTTGTTCTCACCAGGTACACACAATACCGATTTGGGGATTTTGTTTCTTTGGTGTAGTAATCCAAAAATTTTCCCCTTATTTCAAAATTTAGCTCTGTTTCTATTTCCGGTGGAGATGAATGTGTAGAATTCACTTGGTTTTTGTCCCATTAAAATGGTATTGAATTTTAGTCATATTGGCATGAAATGGTGGTTATTGGTAAAATTGATGTGCGTTACTCTAAAAATATGTGTTGTTCACCAAGATTTTCTTGATACCCTTTGATCTGGACTATGCGTTGGGTTTAGCATGGATCTGGCCCCTGGTTTTTTTTCACGCAGTAGTCTTAGGTGTAAAGAAATTGTGTTTGTTTAGTTTTTTTATTTGTACCATCCTACCATTCCATCCCAATGTTAGTAAGAGATGTATTTTTGATGTGGATTCTGAGAGGTGAAATTTCATAGACTTGAGAAACTGTTAGCCAGGTGACAATATCAAATACATCTTTTTCCTTGTAGAAATTGTAGACCGAATGGAGCAAAGATGTATTTCAAACCTCGGGCATTCCATATACTCTAATCCTTTGAACGTGTGGATCTTCCGCAGTAATCCAAGTCTGGAACTCTATACATAGGAATTTTGAAGTGGAACTCTATACATTGAAATTTGAAATCATAGAGTTAGTTCCTTAGGGACAATGAAGTGAAATAATCCTCTTACCATCATACTCCCTCCCTTTAGAGACTTCAGACTTGACCCGCATGTCCTCAATTTGACTCCCCTGCAAAATCCTAAAATGACTAAACCCTCCCAAAACCAGAGATGGCACAGTAGTCCCAAAAGTTGCTCATTGAAGCCACGTATGTTCAATGGAATCCAAAAGAGAAAATGGGGGAAATGGGTGTCGAAAATTCAAATGCCCAATTCCAATGGCAGAATTTGGTTGGGTTCCTACCACACTTCGTAAAAGGATTCATGCGCATAAGAATTTGTTGTGTCCTACCTCAGAGGAGCCAAGGCCAAACTCAACTTTCCCCACTCCCTACGGAAAATTCCATGTGCTTCGTCTCTATCGCCACCACAAATTCAAGTCGCGTTGGCCAAGTTCACCTCAGAGGAATTATGTCTGCCTTTGGAAAACGACGTGGGATCCTCATCATCCAGTTTAGAAGTGGAATGCGACATTGATGCTCAATAGATTATAACGGAGCAGAATCTGACATTTCGAGATTCAATACCACTTGAACGTATGGAGAGTGGCGGCCCTAGTGGGTCTTTAAATGTGGATCATATTCCTCCCTTGGATGTGTCAATGGAGGATTTTTGGATTTTCTTCCAGTTGATGAAACACCGGGGACCGAGGGTTTTCTTAAAAAACATTATGCCATTGAGATTCTTCCATAAAAGTTCAGTTAAATTAAATTATATTATTATTTGACAATTTTATTAGATTGGTGAATTGATGCTCCTTCCAAAAATGACAACTTGAGCCACCGCCTGAAAATGGCGGCCACCTCTATATTTTGATTTATATAAAATTAATCTACATATATTGATAACCGATTGTAATGCAAAAAAATGGTGTTTTGAAACCATTCCTATAGTGGCTTGCTTCACCACAGAGTCATTCAAAATTGTTCCATGGAATGATTCACATAAATACAACAAAATTTTATCATGACAAGACATCATGTTGGTGAGCATCATCGTCATACACAATCAAGACAAAGAGGATACATGACAAAGGACAACGCTAATCCCCAATGTTGCAAGGTTATCAAGACTAGAGAGTCTGGCAGTGTTGCTCTTTACAACATCCTCAATGTTGTGCCCTTCTTCGTACTTCATCATCAACAAGAAAAACACATATACTCTCAAAATTTTACATTAGTTGGTGTTGTATTGATGAGGGTTTAAATCTTTTGAATATGTGTTTGTGATTGCTTCTTGAAAATCACAAGTTCTACTTCAAATAATATAAAATATGTATATGTACATAAATTAAACAATCAAATAACATTGATTCCATTCAATCAACTTTTAAATTTGTTATAGAAAATTTATTAAATTGATTTTTAAACTTGTTAAAAAAATTAGGGCAACAACATAACGTCACATTTGCATCCAAATCTGCACTATGAAATGCTAAAGAATCATGTATTTTTCAGTGTGTTGGTCTTGTCTCTATCTCTAACAATGTGCTTTATGAAACTTAATTAGCAGTTACAACATTTCCTATGCTTTTCTTATGCCTTGATGATGATCATATATTACCGTGAAAAGTGAACATGTAAATCTCTTACAAACCAATATTTTTATTAAAGAATCTCATAATTTTTAGCTTCAAGAAATTAAATTTATATCAATTATAGTAACATGTAGATTCCTTACAAGCCAATTTTTTTATAATGAATCTCTTAATTTTTAGTTTCACAACTCCTTAGAACCCAGATCTTTAAACCATGTAACCACACCAATTCACTTCGGTGTTTCCTTTCCCCTACTTCAAGGATATGCTAGTATATTATTAAGTGTTACACCCACATGCATTATAAAAACTAAACACATAAACCAAATATTTTTAATGATATAATAATATATAATTAAATTATATTTGTATATAATATATTATATTATTTTATATAAGTTGTATAATGTATAATTGGTAATACATTTCTTTATAAATATGTATATGTTATATATTGAAATATAATATATTATTAAGTGTTACACCCACATGCCTTATAAGGACTAAACACATAAACCAAACAAATTCCAAAGGCAATTATTTATTTACTACTCTACATTTAATTTTAACATATTTTAACAATACTAAGTGTGTTTTACATTTCAAAGTAAAATCGATTATTCTTCATACAATCATTTCTAAAATAATGTTCAATGCGTCTAAAAATAAAATAAAATATTAATATCAATTATAAATACAATGCTAAGGAATGCATTCTAGAGTTTGCTAATTTCACATGATTGTATTGTTAATAAAATAAAGCAAAGACACTAAACTCACAAAGAGTTTGTTCATTCTCCATTAAAATGAAGAACTCGTCATTATATTAAAAATAATATCAATATTTCAATGGAAAAGGAATTGAAAATCTATATATGAATTTATATTCTATATTTTTTCTAAAATATCAAATTTAATAATTTTTGAAAATAAATAAAAATAAAATTTTAATAATAATACAAATATACATAACAATATGTTAAAATAAATTTATAACAATATCAAAATATAAAAAACCAAAATTATATATATATAACATTGGTTTGAAGAATATATATATATACTCCAAACAAGCGTTGGATACTTGGATCTGGTTCTCTATTGCCATAGCCAGATTAAGATATTTTAATAGTATTAAATAAGAATAGATATTTGATTGAAAGGGTTGGTAATCGCGGGCTAAAAGAGGCATTGCTATAAAATGCATGATTGAAGTCTTTGCCTCACATTGAGAAAGAAAAAAAGGAAACGACCTCTTTCCAAAGCGACACACGAAAAGAAAATAAAAGAATAGAATAATATTGCGTTAGAAGAACTATGTTTGACCCGGAGTGTGGATAGGACTTCTCTTGAAAATATCATGGATTTATAATCATATTTTTCAAAATTATAAAGAATTTTTGCATAAAAAATTATAAGTATATTCTAAAAAATTAAAAAAAAAATTATAGGCATAAAAAAGGGATTTCTAAACTTATCCCCCAAAATTAAATGAATCTTTGCAAAGAACTTATGATTTCACATGATTTCACATGTCAAAATAGGGCGAAGAAAGGTAACAAAAATTCTAAAGTAAAATTAAAGAAAGGAGTTAGAATAAGTGTTAGAATAATGTCGAAACTTCTAGAATAATTGTGAATTTAGAATGTTGTTAAAGCTTTGTTCGTGAGTTTGTTTTACTAGAGTCTAGATTTAGTTTGTGGGTGGTTTAAGATCCACAATTTTAGGAGTTTGATCTAATCTTATTGTAGAGATTTTAAGCTATAAATGTAGTGGAATTCTCTCGGTGAATTCTCAACAATACTTTTTGGAAGAGATAATTGAAGAACTTTGTCCAGACGTAAAAGGTAGTTCCATTAAGTTTCTTTTGTTGAGCTTGCTGAATTATTTGTGGTGGAAGATGTTAAATCCTCTCATTGATTCTTATCTAAATGAATCCACCAAACTTGATGGCGAAAATTATGTTAACTGGAAATTTAAGTTGATAACGGTGCTTGAAGCATATAATTTGTGGACGATTGTGAAAGGAGATGAGCCCAAGCCCACAATTGTTGTCTCAATTCCAGAATTGGAAAAATGGGAAATGAAGGTGAAAGTGTTGTTGCGAATGTTCATAAAGGATATCATCATTCCTCATATAAGAGACAGTAAGACTTCCAAAGAAACGTGGGACGTTTTCAAAGGTTTGTATGAAACCTCTAATGCAAACTGGATCTTATTTATAAAAGCTAAGCTTTTATCTATCAACATGGAAGTCAATGAAAGCATAAGTAATTTTGTATCCCAAATTAAAGATTTAAGTGATAAGTTGGGTGATATTGGTGAAAAGGTTTCTAGTTGTGATTTAGTAACTGTCACTTTGAAAGGTTTAGTACAAGATTATAAAGTCTTTATTTCATCACTCTCTGCTAGACCAACATCCCCTACTTTTGATGAATTGTATGGGATTCTTCTTCAAGAGGAAGAAAGAATGAATAATTATGATCTGGACTCAAGTGGATTAGATTTGGCATTGATTGCAAGAGGTAAAAGATCATAGAGAAGTAAATCATGGGACAAGAACAGAGGCAAATTTCAAGCAAAGCAGAAAGGTATGGCACATCTGGATTCTTATGTTAAGAGAAATATTGAATGTGAATATTGTGGAAAACCTGTACATCTTGCTAAAGATTGTTATAGAAGAAAGAATCATGAGTCCAATCAAAGATATAAAATGCATAATGGAAATTTTATGCATAAAGACACTTTAGTCAATGATGGATTTAAAAATCTTAAGTTGATTATTTTTGAAGTTGCATTGTCTGTTGAAATTGATGATGAGAATGCATGGTTCATAGATTCTGGTGCATCAACCCATATGTCATGTCATAAAGAATGGTATGATGAATATTATGAAAACATTGATGGCACACACATTTATTTAGGAGATAACAGATCACATAAAGTTCAGGGTTGTGGAGTAATAAGTGTGAACTTACCTAATGGACAATTGAGACAGATTCATGATGTGATGTATGTTCCTGGTATTAAAAAGAATTTAATATCCATTTCAACTATCACTGATAATAATTTAAAAGTGGAATTTGGTAAGTTGAGGTGTGTTGTAAAAAATGTCCAAGATCACTACAGGATTGTTTCCACAGGTACCATAGTTGGTGGATTGTATAAGTTAGATGTGACAATGAATCTTCATGTTGGATTGGCATCCACAACAATGTCAACAAAAGAGTTATGGCACCACATGTATGGGCACCTCAATTACAATGATTTGATGTTATTGCAAAGAAAAAAAATGGTAGAAGGTCTTCCTGTAATGAAGAATGATCATTTCCAATGTGAAGCATGTGCACTTGGTAAGCAACATAGAGAGGAGTTTCCCATACATACAGAGAAAAGACAAACTGATATACTTGAATTAATTCATACTGATGTATGCATACCTATGCAAACTAGGTCACTTGGTGGTGCTTCGTACTTTCTTATTTTTGTTGATGATAGATGTAGATATACTTGGGTCTATTTCATAAGGAGAAAAAGTGATGTATTTGATTATTTTAAAGAATTCAGAACTATGACTGAAAAACAGACAGGCAAATGTATTAAAAATTTTAGATCTGACGAGGGTGGTGAATATACATCAGAAGCATTTAAAAGTTATTGTAAATTTAATGGGATCCAACAACAATATACAGTACCTCATACACCTCAGCAAAATGGTGTCACTGAGAGAAAGAACATAACATTGGTGGAGTGTGCTCGCAGTATGCTTCAAGGTAAAAAAAAATCTAATGGTTTTTGGGCAGAAGCCATTAATATTGTTGTTTATTTAAAGAATCGAAGTCCAACTAAGAAATTAGATTTTCAAACTCCTTTTGAGGTTTTTCATGGTTATAAACTTGATGTCAGTCACTTAAGAGTGTTTGGATCCACTACCTTTGCACATATTCCTAAGGATGAGAGAAGAAAACTTGATGCAAAATCAATCAAGTGTGTTTTTATTGGGTATTTCACTAATCAAAAAGCATACAAATTGTTTGATCCCAGTTCAAATAAATTGTTTGCAAGTAGAGATGTGGTGTTTCATGAGAGTGTAGATAGAGGTGATACAATGAATGATGTTGATGATTGGCATATTTCTAATGATAATAATGATCATATCAAAATAGATGCAATGGTTAAACAAAAGGAAGAACAGGTACAGGTTCAAGAACGAAATGAAAGTAGTATGGACACTTCAAGCATTCATGATACGTCAAGTAGAGAAGAGTCACCACAGAGAAGGAGAAGAGATGAAAGCAGTGAAGAACCAAGGAGGTCATCACGACAAACTCAACCACCTATAAGGTTTAAAGATTATGCATTAATGTCACAGGTAATGAATGTTGTAGAACATGTAAACAATGACCAAGCTAAAGAACATGAAAAGTGGAGAAATGCTATGAATGAAAAATATGACTCTCTTATGAAAAATCACACATGGGAATTAGTAGAATTGCCTGAAAACAAAGTACCTATTGGAAGCAATAGATTATGATTATGATGATACTTTTTCACTAGTAGCTAAATTGAATACAATTAGAGTACGGATTGCTTTAGCTACAAAAAATAATTGGAAAATATCATCAGTTAGATGTCAAATCTGCTTTTCTGAATCATGATTTGAAGGAAGAGGTCTATTTGGTTGAACCTAAAGGTTTTGTCAAGTAGGGACATGAGCATCTAGTCTACAGGTTAAGGAAAGCCTTATATGGTTTGAAACAGGCACCGAGATCATGGTATGTAAAGATTGATTCATTATTTTATCATAAAGGCTTTGGGAAAAGCAAGAGTGATCCTAACCTATATATTAAGAAATATGAAGATGTAAATGTAGATTTAATATCTTTATATGTGGATGATCTCGTTATTACAGGCAATGCATGCAAGTTAATTGAAGGGATTAAAAGTCAATTATCTCAAGAAATATCTTGGTGAATTACACTATTGTTTAGGACTTGAGGTTTGGAGAGAGCCTAGTAAGATAGTAATCACTCAAAGTAAATACAAAAAAGAAATTCTTAGAAAGTTCAATATGAGTGAATGTAAAGCAATGTCAATTCCCTTATAACATAATGCAAAGTTATATAGTGATGATGGAACTAAAGAGACAAATGGTACTTTATATCGTCAGTTGGTGGGAAGTTTGAACTACCTCACCACTACCAGACCAGACATTGCATACTCAATCAACATCCTTAGTCAGTTCATGGCTAAGCCTTCTAAAAGTCACTAGAAATCTATAAAGAAATTCCTCCGATACTTGAAAGGAACAATAAATTTCGGTATTATGTATACTCATGAATTTGATGTTGAAGTGACATGTTTTTCTGATTCAGATTGTGAAGGAAATCCTGATGACATAAGATCTACCTCAGGTTATGCATTTCATACAAGATTGGGGGTTGTGTCGTGGAGTAGCAAGAAACAACCAATTGTTTCTTTGTCGTCAACAAAATATGAGTATAAAGCCTTGACCAGTGCTACATGTGAAGTTGTTTGGTTGCGGAGAATTCTTGCAGATGTTGAAGAGGAGCAAAATGATCCAACATGCATCAATTGTGACAATCAAAGTTTTATCAAATTGGAACATAATCCAATATATCATGAAATATCAAAACACATCGAGCTACAACACCACTTCGTGAGAGAGTTTTAAATATTCAAATGATTTGCTAGAGTGAGCGTAGTCCAAGCTCCCAAAAGCTCTGCTTTTGTATTAGTGCCTTCCCTGCAATTGATATACCACCTGTACCTAGAAGAATCCAGACCATTTATGACACCTCCAACTCCACAATTTAATCCACCTACTGAAGTTGCCCCATCAAAAGACGCACAAGTAAATCCTTTCTTCAGAATTATCGGTCTTTGTCTAGTGTTTTGTGAATTTTGAGAGCAAGGAGATATTGTAAATGAGCCAAGAGTTCTAAAAACTACATCCCAGATAAGAGGAACTTTTTCTTCAAAGATCACCTTATTCCTTGCATTCCATATATTCCAACATGTGATTGTTGCCAGCCTATTTGAGACAGAGTAATTTATAGTCCATAAGTCCCAACAGTCAATAAAGGAAGTTCCAGTCCACTCATTTTTTATTTGAAGTATGTACAAGAGTCTGGACCAAACTGTTTTGGAAAAGGAGCAGTGTAAAAAGAGGTGGTTTATGTTTTCATTGTTGTGTTTACACAGCGTGCAAATCCCTGGACCCTCCCAACCTTTTTTATTTAAAACTTCCCAAGTAAGGATCATGTTTTCTACAGCCATCCATAAAAAAAAATTAATCTTCTATTAAACCCAAATTGAAATTAATTTTTGCCTGAAATTTCAACACCATAGTGCCACTTCCAAAAAAATTCTAAGTCCACTTCAGTAAACAATCCAACAATATTTCCTCATATTCTCTATTTTTTTTCCTTTCATCCATGGTTTTCCCTTCAATTTATAGGCTTCTTCCCTATTGACACCTTTTCCCACATGCAAAAACTTTTTTTTTTTTTTTAATTTGTTAAACTTTTAAAATCCTAAATTATATGCTACTTGGTGCCCTTTACAACTTCCTTTTATTATTAATAATATTAACTTCTTTTTATTTTTATTTTCCTTTATAGTATTATTAATCATAAATTATATATATATAATTTATGATTAATAATAGTATATGAGAGTGCCCCTTGTTTATGGTTATTTTTAGATACTTCACTTAATCCGCCAATGGGTCCACACTAAAATTAGTTTGCTTAATTGGGAAATATGGAAACTTAATCCACCAAGGTGTCCACATTAAAATTAGTTCGCTTAATTGGGAAATATGGAAATGGTTGTTGAGAGACACTTCCCAAAATTTAGGTGTCCACATTAAAATTAGTTTGTTTAATTGGGAAATATGCAAATGGTTGTTGAGAGAACCCTTTTCAAAATTTGGTTAAAATCTTGTTCTTTCATGTATTGAAAGAACATAATAATCTGTTAGATGGCTTAACTAATGAAGCTTCATGCTTATGCTAAAGTATTTCATGGTGTAATAATGTCCAAATTAGACAATGTGGTTATTCTATAAGTTTGGTGTGAGAGTAGTTTGAGATTCATAATTCTAGGAAAGTGTTCTATGTTTGGTGCATCTTTAAATTATAAATGTAAGTGATTTCTTCATTAATAGATGTGTGGTTTTGTGAGTATCTTTGCTCACTGTTCTATTGTGTTAATTTTTTATTGTTAATATGGTATGAGAGAGGGCTTGGGCCTACTCCCTTACGGGATGTTATGTTGGAGAGTTTCGGGCTCGTGTGAGTGGATAGAGTCATGAGTTGTTGTTGCTATAGCTGTTAGTGTGGATTTGTGGAGCCCAGAAATAGTTGTTCGTTGTTATTGAAGCCACAGTTATATGGCGTGAGGCTACAAAAAGAGGCCTCCATCGAAGGAATCATTGCTCCACGATGAAGGAAAATTGTAGCATGTTGAGAGAGTGAGATCATTGTTGCTATCGTTTGTGTGAAGGAGGTGGACTTTTGAATTGCTCATTTAGAGTTGCGCTGACTGCATTAGAACCTAAGTGTGAGATCAATGTTATTGTCAGCGATGAGATCTGGACAAGAAGCGATCGGCTATTGTTGTGGTTACTTAATTTGTTGTGGTTGCACCTTTGTTGTTTGATATTTTAAGTGTGCATGTTCATCGTCTTTGTTGGCGTGGTTGCATTGCTTGTCAGATGCGAGTAAGAGGACTTCAGAGCTACCTCAAGGGATTGTTGCATAGGAGAACCACCATTTGAAGTAGACATGGAAAGGTATCAATATATGATGAAGAGAGTTTGTCTATTGAAGAATGGTAAGAGGTTATGAAGGAGAATAAATTGATTAATGATTTGTTGAATTGAAATGGAAACCAAGCACATGAAGCTCTCGAAGAAGAGCAACATGGAAGGAACCAAAATAAAAATTATTATAATGATGAACTAACATTTCTTGAGCAATGGCTTGCAAAGCCCAATTATGGGGTTGAGAATGAAGAAGAATTTGATAACACTGATGCAGAGTTGAAAGAACAAATTGAAGAAGGCCTCAAAGATGAAGTAGAGGTAGTTGGATATGAAAGAATGAAATATGCAAATTTTCAGGACAACAATTTAACTGTTGAATATAAAATTGCACCGCGTCATGGAAAGGGAATTATAAGCATGAATGACAGATTGAAAGAATTGTTTAAAAAGGATGAAGACATGAATAGGCTTAAGTTGTCAGAGATAATTCCGAAAATGATAGGTAGAGTGAAGATGAAATTGCATCAACGAGTGGGCAAGTATAGATCCTTTAGCAAAAAGGTTGAGATGAAAGCTATGTTACTAAGTAAATGTTTTGAATTGTTTTATGTAATGTTGTATTGTTACTAAGTAAATGTATTGAATTGTTTTATGTAATGTTGTATACCAGCAAACATGTTACATATGGCTTCACATTAACCAATTTCTTCGTTAAGTGGGGGTGTTGGAATAATGTTGAAATTAGAGATTGTGGTTATGGGTTGTTGCATGTTTGTGTTTGTATAAGTTTGATGCAAGAGTGGTTTGAGATCCACAATTCTAGAAAAGTGTTCTATGTTTGGTGCGCATCTTTAAAGTATAAATGTACATGATTTCTTCATTAATAGATGGTTTGAGATCCACAATTCTAGAAAAATATTCTATGTTTAGTGTGCATCTTTAAAGTATAAATATATATGATTTCTTCATTAATAGATGGTTTGAGATCCACAATTCTAGAAAAGTGTTGTATGTTTGGTCTGTATCTTTGAAGTATAAATGTGCATTATTTCTTCATTAATATATGTGTGGTTTTGTGAACATCTTTGCTCACTATTCCGTTGTGTTAATTTCTGATGGGGAAATAAGATTTTAAATATCTTATTTCCATTCGATCCCTAATTTGGTTTAAGTTTGATTTTGTTGAACCAGACAATACACGTCAGCATCTTAAATATATCTTATTTCCATTCGCTCCCCAACTTTGTTTAAGTTTGACTTGTTGAAGCAGACAATACACGTCAGCTTCGTAAACACGTGGCTGTCGATCGGACGAGTAGACACCGAGGGTAGATCACAGAATTTTCGCAACTTCCCTATACGGAGCGTAAATCCCCATAGAAAGACCACGGTTATAACTATTATCATATTTCTCCAACTCGTACTATGATCGAACGGCCAATCACTTTCTGTCGAGATCGAAGGGGTGGCTGTGGTGCGATTCAAACAGCACGTGTAGGAGTTAAGGAGGGTGTAGCTGGGTCTTTCTGCAAATCACAGTTTTTCCTTTGATAAAGTTTGGGGTGTTGTTTAAACGTTTTATGTTTTGGCATTTTTATTGGAATTAGTTGATATATGTAGGTGGAATTAAATTTTTATTGTTTAAATTGTATTTTAAATGTATATATGGATTCAGCTTTTTGAAAAATCATTGAAACACTTAAATTATACATATTAAACCACTCAAATCTACAACTTCAACAATTTCTAATTAAATTTCAAATCAAAAAATATATTAAAAAAACAAAAGATAAAACTTTTAAACTACAACAATCATAAACTTTAAAATGTTTCCTTCCTGAAAAAATTGATCACAGAATACTAAACAAAAATATTGTATTTAATTACAGAATTAATACAGTTGTCTTCTTCCTTAAATATTACTTGTAGTTATAAATTATTTTTGAAATTTTATATTTTTTTAATTAATTTTATTTATAACAAAATTTTCACATCCTATATAAAATTTTCCAAATCAATATCAATAATCAATTAAAAATAAATAAAAAATTAAAAAACAATTTTTATTTTCCAAAAAGTTTATTAGAAACACGTCTCCATTGATACTTTTGCAAGTTGATAGCTGAACGTTTCTTGCACGTTAAGTTAAATGATTTGATAAGCTCAAATATTTTAGTTTTTGAATTATTTTTTAACTATTATTGGAATCTAGTTGTTAAAATTACACTTTTTGATTTTATTTTTTTAACTATTATTGGAATTTAGTTGTTAAAACTGCATGTTCTTGTAGTAAGAAACATGTTCTCTTCTTGATAGACAATAATACTTTTGAAAGTTGATACATGAATGTCTTTTGCGAGCTAAGTCAAATGATAAGATCCTCTAAATATTTTAATTTTTGGATTTGTTTTTGACAAAGATTGATAAAATTGAATTTTTCAATATTTAAATTATATTTTAATAAATAAATGAATTTAGAGTAGTGGAAAACCAAAACACTTATTGCAATATCAACAATTAATATCCACAATTTTTTCTAAATTTTTAGCAAGATTTGAATCGAAACTAACAATTAATATTCACAATTCTAACAATTACCAAGATTTTTCTAAACTATATAAAAATATATGAAATATTAAAAAAAATTTAAATAGCGTCAAATAATGTCTGCTTCAGCCAAAAGCATAACCAGCCAAAGAGGACCAGCAAATTATCGTGGCCAGTGGCCAAGATCGTTTTGGCTATCAATGAACGTAGCTACAGCGAATCTACTCTCTGGAGTCTGGTCCATTCTGTTTATCTAAATGTCTCCTTCACCCATCCCATCAGCTCACCAGCAAATGATGATGGCTACACTGAACCTACTCTCTGGACAATCTGCGGCGTTGGAATTTGACGAGTGAATTGTCCGTCACGAAATTATTTAGCGGTCAAATACGATTAACACTCCAGCGTATTCGTCATCAAACCCCTTACTAAAACGTTAAACAATCTGATTTTGACAGGCGACATCGATTTGAAATTCCAAGTAAACCCTCGTGATAAGATTCCCTTATCTTATCTACACATCATCAACAGCCTTATCTTATCTGCACATCATCAACAGTTTCTCCGAGGATCCCGGCTGCCCCTAAATTATTGAACCCCCTACCTCCTTATAAGACCTGAAGCATCCCGTTCCGTTCTCAAGGGTGGTGGATCTGCGTGTAACTCTTTTTTTCATTTCATTCTTCAAACTCGGCTCCAAGCTCAGTATGGATCCTTACAAGGTAGAGGTCATATTCTCTTTATTGCTTTTCTCGGCTGCTACATGCTGCGACTATACTTTTATGTTCATTTTTTTCGACTGTACTAGAGGTCATATTCTCTGCATTGCTTTTCTCGGCTGCTGCATGTTGCGACTGTACTTTTGTGTTCATGTTTTTTCGACTGTAATATTATGTATGATTTAGTTTCCTTCAATATTAATGGGACGCAATTTTTTTTCGAAACATGACAAAAATAATGGCACACTTACAATAGTGGCCATTGAGTTCATGCTGTGAAACTCGTTGTGGCGATGAGTGGTACATCTTGGATTGGATTGCTGTTTAATTAATTAATTCAATGTTTTAGAGAATAACGCTGATTTAATAAGGTTGTCCTATCTTTATGTCATATTAAGATGTTTAAGCTCAAGAGAGTTGAGATGTTTAAATTTGATTTTTTGTTTGAAAGGGCATCTAAATTAATTGCGGGAGGACAAAAAAAAATTAATCTCAGTGTGTTCATTCAAATTAAAATTAAGCAGGAGAAGAAAATCTGCCCGGACCAGACCATGAAGTGTTATTATGAGCTGTGCCGAACCATCGTAATTTATGGTTTCAGCTTTTGGCCATAACCATTTCATGTCACTTCATCGTTTCTAGAAGACTCTGTCATGTGCGTTAATAGAAGACTCTGCCATGTGCTTAACGCAAGGCTGCAAATTATTCTTCTTTTCTCTGTTACTGAGTACTGATCGTTTTTGCTGAAGTACTGTTCATTTAATTTAGATGAAAGTACGCTGAAGGTTTTTATTTCAACACGAGGTTCAGTTATTTGGGCACTCACTTCACTTTTATGTTCGCTTGTTACTCCCTTCCAGGATGTTTAATGTCATTTTAATAATGGTTAGTTGCCTRACGAATTGTYCTTTTTRGGGTTTGGCTCGACCTGTGACAGCATCGGCCATCAAGCGCTCAYAATTCACCCTACTTGACAACCAACCARGGAGCGCCRGTCTGGAATAATACATCTTCCTTAACCGTTGGASCKCGAGGTAATATGCAAAACATTCACATACCAAAATTTAAYGAACATAATTTCATTTCATTTAAGATTAGCTTACATTCTATGATATACTATCTAATTTAAAGCACTTTTAAATTTGATGATATATGTTTCAATATACACCATTAAATACTTTGATTCAAAATACATACTTGCTGTAAAATACCCTCTGGCTGAAACTAATAATAATTATGGTCACCTGCTTCGTCCAACAACTAATTCCATACCATCGTGCAGGTCCGGTTCTGCTTGAGGATTACCATTTGATCGAGAAGTTTGCAGCGTTTGACAGAGAACGAATTCCTGAAAGGGTCGTACATGCGAGAGGGGCGTCTGCAAAGGGTTTTTTCGAGGTGACCCACCATGTCTCCAATCTCACCTGTGCAGATTTCTTGAGGGCACCTGGTGTTCAGACCCCTGTGATTGTTCGATTTTCTACTGTCATACACGAACGTGGGAGCCCGGAGACTCTGAGAGACCCCAGGGGTTTCGCTGTCAAGTTTTACACAAGAGAAGGAAACTTCGACATAGTTGGCAACAATATTCCCGTTTTCTTCACTCGTGATGCCATGCAGGTAATTCCTTTCTGTATATGAATTCTCACCCTGCTATTACTTTGACGAGAAAGGAAGCTGTTATTAGTGATTAGAAAATGAGTCCAAGTGCTAATTTAGACGGTAGTTTGTATGGAATAGTTTCCGGATGTTATTCGAGCTCTGAAGCCCAACCCCAAGACACACATTCAAGAGCCATGGCGCTATCTGGATTTCATGTCCCACCTTCCGGAGAGTTGTCTTACCTTCCTGTATTGGTTCGATGACTGGGGAATCCCTTCTGACTACCGCCACATGGATGGATATGGCGTTCACACATTTAAGGTCAGCCTTTCTTTTTAAATGGCATTATGATCTTATCCACGCTTCCATTCTATCAAAATTTCCTTTCTATGTTGTGTGAATGATCTGTGTTTCCCTCCTATAGAGCAATCAATAAACTATTCATGTTTTTTTAAATGCAGCTGATCACCAAAGAAGGGAGACAAACCTACTGCAAGTTTCATTGGAAACCTACATGTGGATTGAAGTTTTTGCTTGACGAGGAAGCTGTGATCGTGGGCGGTAGCAACCACAGCCACGCTACCAAAGACTTAACTGATGCCATAGCTTCGGGAAACTACCCTGAATGGAAGCTCTATATCCAGACTATGGATCCAGCAGATGAGGATAAGTTGGACTTCGATCCTCTCGATGATACTAAGATTTGGCCCGAGGATCTATTTCCCTTGCAGGTATTCTGGTTAATACATGACAAACCTTTGTTTCCCCGAGTAGGTGTCTACAGAAAAGACAAACACTCACTTATATTAAAATGGTTAATAACTAATTTGTGGTGTATGGATTTTTGGGGGATTATGTTGTTGTGCAGCCTGTGGGTCGGTTGGTTTTGAACAAGAATATTGACAACTTCTTCAATGAGAACGAAATGCTGGCATTCAATCCTGGTGCCATCGTTCCTGGAATATACTATACCAACGACAAAATGTTTCAGACTCGAACGTTTGCATATGCAGACACACAGCGCCACAGGCTTGGCCCAAATTACATGCAGATCCCCGTGAACGCACCCAAATGTCCTCATTATAACAACCATCGTGACGGTTTCATGAACTTTCTGCACAGAGATGAAGAAGTATACCATCATCACTAACCCTACTATTCATGTTTATTGCCATCGCACTCTTTTCTAGATCACAAGGGCATAATTAACAGCATTCTACTTTAGACTATATTCCAGTATTACACAAATTTATTTTCTTAGCCAGCATTAGGGTAGGAGTAGGTGTTTAGATGGACGTGCAGATACTGACTGGAATATATGAAACCCGCTGAGTGTAGGTGGATTACTTCCCATCACGATTCGATCCAGTTCGGGCTTCTGAAAAAGTGCCAATTCCTACAGATGTTATCACTGGTCGAAGGGTTAAGGTACTTTTGTATACAAAGCTTTTGTATGTGGTTAGAAGCTTAGAATAGTGTATGTGGTTCAGAAGATATGATAAATGTTGGGGAATTTCTCTTACAGACTGTCATTCCCAAAGAAAATAACTTCAAACAGTCAGGAGAGCTCTTCCGGTCATGGCCACGGGACAGGTAGGAACTAAGATGGACCTTCAGTAGTACCTTGCTATTTATGCGCACATTTGTTAAACTCTGTGACCCTGTAATTGTAAAACAAACAATTTAAAAATTTGGTCCTGTAGACAAGAGAGATTCATCAAACGCTTCGCCGATGTGGCCTCCGATCCTAAAGTAACCCCCGAGATCAGGAGCGTGTGGCTATCGTTCTGGGCTCAGGTATGGCTTTTATATTTGTATTTGCTAGCAATGGGCACTAAACCACAATTTCTCGTTAGCAAGGATGACTAATGGTATCTATTGTAATGTGGATGGGCAGTGTGACAGGGGACTTGGCCAGAGGTTGGCTTCCCGTCTGGGGATGAAAGCTTTGATGTAACAAGATCATGCAGACGCCGTAAATTCACTGTTACTGTTTTGGTATATTATGATAATAATCATGTGCCACTCTTACTTTGGGTGTGCCAGTGTCAGTAATAGTTATTCAATATTTTGTGTGAAAGACAGTTGAAATTTCTGAGGCTGAGGAGGTCTCAATCGAAGCAATTTCAAACGCTGAGTTCTCCATTATCGCCCTCATTCTCTAAATAACAAGATTGTCTCTTTTGAGATTGCAATCTTGTGTGTTTTTCATGTATATAGATGACGAATCTTTTGTGTTTTTATATATATAAATTATGATGGTTTTTGAATAAATAAAAGGATTTCAAATGAAATACTATTTCTATATTTTAATATACGAAAATTTTAAATTTTAAAATGTTAATTTTTTTATGTGAATAAAGTAAAAATGAAAATACAAAGTTATTATAGTTTAGTTTTGGTAATAGAGAAGTTTTTATGATGTAAAGACTAATTAAGTTATAAAATTAGAAGAAAAAAAATTGTATTATTAAAGGTATGTTTAAAAGAAAGAATGTTTATTATCAATTTTAGGTGGTTTAGTATTAATTTTTTAATAGAGATGTTATTATTCTGGATTTTAGTAATATTCATTTTGTTTTGAATTTATGATGTCTAAAAAATATATTTTATGAGTCAAATTAAAATTTATAAAATTTGTATTTCAACTTCTTTTTATTATTGATTTATTGTATTTTCAAGTTTAAATTGAATACAAATAGTTGAATGAATTATGTAGTTAAAAAGGATTCCTAGAGAGTTAAGTAGTCATTAAGGGAGAGTGTTGGAATATATAATTCCTACATATATTTGGAATAAATAAAATTGATAACAACAGTGAATTCAATATAATGAATCACAAACCATTGTATAAATATTCATTAATTCAGTAATTCAATAGAACTTTGTGTGTTCACAATTATTTGTCTCTGCTCTCTCATTTTATCATTACTCTTAATTTTAGCAATATTCATTTTGTTTTGAATTTGTGATGTCTAAAAAATATATTTTATGAGCCAAAATAAAATTTATAAAATATGTATTTCAACTTCTTTTTATTATTATTATTGATTTATTGTATTTTCAAGTTTTATATTTAAACTTCACAAAGATATAATGATTAATATTATCTATAATAATGATTTAATTGTTTTTATGTTGCAATAGTTAAAACAAGCTCTAGTCCAACCTCTTTTGAGATTATGGTAGCTAATACTCATAGTAGAAGCAAAAATAGTACTTGACTACACCATGTTTCTCAAAGAATTTTCCAAATGACTTTATCTATTTTATTAGCTAAGTGGAATTTATGCACTAAGCTCAATGATTAAGAACATGTGTTTACTCCTCAAAGAACACATGTTTGAATTTGAAGGAGATGAGGTGTGTATGGCCTAAAGCAATGATTAGTAGTCAAAACACACTTGTCCCACAAACAAAATTTGTATCTCCCTCTTTAATAATGTACCTCTTTGGATACTAAGGAGAATAATAGCATTTCCATGGTCCTTGGAAGGCCCCTTACTTTATTAAGTAAGGGGCATGTGGCTATGTTTAAAAGAAAGAAGGTTTATTATCAAGTGGTTTAGCATTAATTTTTTAATAGAGATAATGGGTATTATTGTGGATTTTAGCAATATTTATTTTGTTTTGAATTTATGATGTCTAAAAAATATATTTTATGAGCCAAATTAAAATTTATAAAAATTGTATTTCAACTTTTGTTTATTATTGATTTATTGTATTTTTAAGTTTTATATTTAAACTTCACAAAGATATAATGATTAATATTATCTATAATAATGATTTGACTGTTTTTATGTTGCAATAGTTAAATCAAGCTCTAGTCCAGCCTCTTTTGAGCTTATGATAGTTAATACTCATAGTAGAAGCAAAAATAATATTTGACTTCACCATGTTTTCCAAAGAATTCTCCAAATGACTTTCTCTATTTTATTAGCTAAGTGGAATGTATGCACTAAGCTCAATGATTAAGAACATGTGTTTACTCCTCAAAGACCACATGTTTGAATTTGAAGGAGGTAAGGTATGTATGGCCTAAAGCAATGATTAGTAGTCAAATCACACTTGTCCCACAAACAAAAATTGTATCTCCCTCTTTAATAATGTACCTCTTTGGATACTAAGGAGAATAATAGCATTTACATGGTCCTCCGAAGGCCCTTACTTTACTAAGCATTCACCTATTTGTCTTGATAATTTTCCTTAATTGAGGAGAGTAAATAATGAGATATATGGAGATAAAGAAACATTTCATTGACCATGTCCAATTTCCTTTTGTTAATTAAATAGATAGTAAGGAGAGAGATCAACACCATAGAAGCATCAATAAACATGGATAATTTGGTTATCAATGTTTTTCAATCTAAAAGCTAAGTTTATATTAAGTCAAAAAATGAGTCACACTCGATATAGTACAAAATTTGAAAATTTATAGAAACTTTCATAACTCATTACTTGGAATTAATAGTTTGATCCATGTCTTTTTTTTTTGCCCACATCCACTCTTATATTGTGATATATTATACTAAAAGTAGCAAACAACCAAAAAAAAACATTAATTACATTTCAAACAAAGATTAAACAATCTTGTTATTACCTTAACTTCAACAACCAATATTAACTTTAACTTTATTTTCATTACTACTATCACCTTAACTTTAACAAACAATATTAACTTTAACTTTATTTTCATTACTACTAGTATAACTCCCACACAACACATATTAAAAACATAAAACATTGTAAATCCATACAAACCAAAATGAATACTAAATATTAATAAAGTGTGAACACTGAATATCTTTTGAGTAGAGAGGCATCTACTAAGATTCAAGAAAACATTGCAGAGAAGGACAGCGTTACAAGACGTATGAATTCCAAATAATATAAAAAACAACACATCTCTTAAAAACAAATGATAATATATTAACCAAACATTTCTTAAAAACAAATAATAATATATTATCCACACATTTCTTAAGAACATAAAAAATAGTGTTAAAGTGTGCAAGTAAGAAGAAATTGAGTATATTTAGCAATATATTATATTTAGAAATTGAGTAAACATTATATTATGTTTCTCTTAATTAAAAAAAATGTTATTCCTTTATTTTCGTCTTCTCAAAGCAAGAGAAAGATATAATCAATAAACTCTTGACAACAAAGCTCGATCCCATAAGTAATAATGCGATGATTTAACTGAACTTAACCTAACCCAAACCCATATATGGATGTCGCCGGTCTGTTCCACCATAGTTTCATAACCTAGTTTCAAAGGTTATGGGTTGGATTCACCACATTTCAAAACTTTTGGAAAAAGTAATTATCAATTTCATAATATAGTTATATGGATGATTCATAACATCCGTGGAATAATAGTTTATTTTTATATGTGTTTTTTTTTTTTTTTAAAAAGACTCTCTTTTAGTGATCATATCTTAAAGTAGTTGCATGTGGTCCTATTTAATAATAGGCATCTCGTTGAAATAACTTGGATTTTAGAAAAGTGTGGGGTATAAAATAGAAGTGATTTGCTTTACCCCTAGTTTAGATATTAAATATGGGAAAAGATGGTTAATCTTGAAAGAAGAATTTTAGTTATCTAATCTTGACATGTTGGTTTTCTTGAAAGTGTAAATGCGGAAAACACAATCACATAGATTATAAATATAGAGATTTTACGTGGTTCATCTAAACATTGGGTTACGTCCACCAAGGGAAGGCATCAAGTGTCTTATTATTTAGATAATGGAGATTATAACAGCTCACCCACACATCTTACTCACTCATGTCTGCCTTTACATAAATACATTTACACATGAAATTGAAAATGAATGCACTCCTATCCTTGGTCTCATTTAGTTAAAACCAATTCAGAATAATAGGATCTAAAATCCTAATCTTGGGAATTTTTTGTCACCATTTTAACAATCTCCACCTTGACAACAATTAACCTGATACCTTGCTCCTTCCTTTTGTTCATCACCTTTTCTGCAAGCCAAGAGAAGCCAAGCACCATTGTAATTTATCTAACAGTACTGGTTTTGTGAACATGTTTGCGCAGTTCTCTTTTGTATGCACTTTCTCAAGAGAGACTCCACCTTCATCGATGACCTGTCTTACAAAATGGTACTTGATAGGTATATGTTTTGTTTTACTGTGATAGGTTGGATTCTTAGCCAAGTGAATAGCACTTTGACTATCACAAAGTAACTTTAGTTTGTCCTGCATCCTTCCAAACTCACCAAACAAACCTTTCAACCAAACTACCTCTTTGCAAGAATGTGAAGCAGCTACGTATTCTGCTTCTGTAGTGGATAAAGCAACAATGTTATGTAGCTTTGACATCCAACTAATAGCTCCACCTACAAGAGTAAAGGCATATCCTGAAGTCGGCCTTCTCTTGTCCAAATCACCTGCAAAATCATAATCAACATATCCACAAACTAACTCACGACCACTGTTATAGGTGATATAGTAATCACTTGTGCCCCTTAGATACCGAAGCACCCATTTCACTGTTGCTCAGTGCTCTTTACCTGGATTTTCCATAAACCTGCTGACAACCCCAACTGCATGTGAAATGTCTAGCCTTGTACTAACCATCGCATACATTAAACTTCCTACTGCATTAGCATATGGTATTCGAGACATATATTCATTTTCTTCTTTTGTACTAGGACATAAACTTGAAGAAAGCTTAAAATGGGAAGCCAAAGGGACTGAAACTGGTTTCACATCGTTCATACCAAACCTCAAAAGTATCTTCTCAACATACTTCTGTTGTGACAACCAAAGCTTATCATTCCTCATGTCTCTGAATATCTCCATGCCCAAAATCTACCTTGCTGCTCCTAGATCTTTCATATTGAACGTCCTAGCCATCTGAGCCTTTAACCTGTTCATCTAAGTTATGATTTTACTTGCTAAAAGCATATCATCAACATACAATACTAAGATAATGAATATTCCATTATTCAATTTCTTAAAGTAGACACAATGATCATACTCACTCCTTGTATAATTCTAGCTCACCATGAAAGAGTCAAATTTCTTGTACCATTGTCTGCGCGACTGCCTCGGGCCATATAATGATTTCTTGAGCCTGCAAACAAATTTCTTGCTGCGATTCTGAACGAACCCTTAAGGTCGTTCCATGTAAATTTTCTCATCCAGATCTCCATGTAAGAAAGAAGTCTTAACATCTAGTTGTTCCAACTCCAAATCAAGTAATGCAACTAATGCTAACACAATTCGAATTGAAACAGTCTTTACAACTGGTGAAAAAATATCATGAAAGTCAATACCTTCTTTCTGAGAATATCCTTTCGCAACCAACCTTGCCTTGTACCTTTCCACGTTATCATCAACACCCTTCTTTAGCTTGTAGACCCACTTGCAACCTACAGTTTTCCTGTCTCTTGGAAGTTCTACCAGGTCCCATGTGGCATTCTTCTCTAATGCCTTCATTGCTTCTTTCCATTTATCATTGTTAGAACCCTTCATAGCTTCTTGATAGCACGAAGGTTCATTATCATTAGTACTCAAAGAAACTAACGAAACAAAATCATCATACCTTCTTAGAGGATTTATGACCCGTATAGACCTCCTTAGGGAAGTTTGTGGCTCATCCACATTATGTTGATTGTTATCATCAACCATGTCTTCCTCTACAAGATACTCTTCATGAACATCTTCAAAAACTTGTTCATGTTCACTTTCATCTGTATTTGAACTGGTTTCAAACTGAATCTGTTGATACGTAGGTACTTCTTTCTGTTTCATTTGAACATCTACATCTGATTTGATGAGAGGTGATTCATCAAATATTACATCTTTGTTAATGGTGATCTTGTGGGCAGTAGGATCCCACAACCTGTACCCCTTAATACCATCACCATATCCAACAAAGATAATCCTTTTTTATTTTGGATCTAATTTAGAACATTGATGTTTCGGAATTAGAGCATAGGCTTCACAACCAAAAACTTTAAGATTAGAATAATTACAAGGGAACCCTATCCATACCTCTTCAGGAATTTTGCATTATATTGTTGTTGATGGTGATCGATTCACTAGATAACAAGTAGTTATTGCTTCTGCCCATAGCTCTTGCTGCAAATTGGCGTTACTAATCATACTCCTTGCTCTCTCTAGAAGAGTCTTGTTCATGCATTCAACAACTCCATCTTGTTGAGGAGTATAGGTAGTGGTTTTATGCCTATCAATCCCAACTCCTTGAAATAGTTCTCAAATTCCATTGACGTAAATTCACTACCATTATCAGTTCTTAAACATTTAATGGATCTACTAGTGCTCTTTTCCACTAAAGCTCTAAAATGCTTGAAAACTGTAAATACATCAGCCTTACTTTTCAACATATAGACCCAAACCTTTCTAGAGAAATCATTTGTAAAAGTTACAAAATATGATGATCCTCCATATGAAATAGTAGGGGATGGTCCCCAAACATCAGAATGGATATAATCAAGGATTCCTTCACTGGTGTGTCTTCTGCCTATTCTTTTTTCCATAAATACAGTGCTTGTAGAAATCTAACTTTAAAGACTTTAGACTAGGAAGTAACTTGCGATCAGATCATACCTTCAATCCTTGTTCCCTCATATGGCCCAAACGTTGATGCCACAAACGAACAAAATCATTGTCTTTCTCAGATATCGTTGTCGCATGACCTGACTCAGTTCTTCCTTCTAACAGAAACAAGTTACCAGCCTTCTTCACTTTCATAACCAGTAGAATTCCTTTGTAGACATTCATAACTCCACCTTGAACAATACTCTTATATCCTCCAGTATCTAAGACTCCCAAAGAAATTAGGTTCTTCCTAAGCTCATGTGCATGTCTTACATCAGTTAATATTTTAACAGTTCCATCAAACATCTTAATTCGAATGCTACCAATTCCCACAACTTTACACGAGATATCATTTCCCATGTAAACTATTCCATCATCTATAGACTGATAAGTAATAAACTAGTGTCTATGAAGACACATGTGGTTTGAAGCACCAGAATCTAATAATCGTTGTTGATCATGACGTGAACCAATACTAATTGATAAAACTCCATCAGTCATACCTGAACCTGTTGTTGAACCTGTTTCTGTTGCATTTGCTTCCTTTCTCTCTTTTGGAGGGTCTTCTTTGGAGGCTTGTTGTCGCTTCCAACAGTCCTTCTTCAGGTGTTCAAATTTGCCACAAAACCAACACTTAAGCTTGTTCTTTCTGCCCTTCGACTTTGACTGAGAGAAATCCCTCTGACCGTGTCCTCTTTCTTTAGGTCTGCCTCTGACCATCATCGCCTCAGATGTAGAGGTTTCTAGATTGGATTTCTTCCTTGTTTCCTCAAACAGTAAAGCTCCAACAATATCATCAAACTCAATACTTTATGTTGAAATGAAACTAATAGAGGTAAGAAAGTGATCTCATAACGTGGGCAAAGAACACAATAATGTAATTGCCTTATCTTCAGATTTGAATTTCACTCCCATGCTAGTCAACTGAACTAAGAGAGTATTAAAAGTATTTAAATGATCAGCTATCTTTGTACCTTCCTTCATGTGCAAACTGTACAATTGTGTTTTCAGGAAAATCTTGTTCGTCAAGGATTTCGTCATGTACAGGCTTTCCAGCTTCATCCACAAACCGGCTACTGTCTTCTCCGAGACAATATTGAACAGAACATCATCGACCAAACACAGGTGTATGGCACTCAGTGCTCTCTCATCCATCTCATCCCAATCATTATCTGTTATTGTCAAAGGTTGCTTTGCTTTTCCCAAAAGTGCCTTCACCACGCCTTGTTGCACGAGCAGATCGTGCATCTTAACCTTCCAGATCTTGAAATTGTTCTTGCCATTGAACTTCTCAATTTCAAACTTAGCACTATGCGTCTTTTCCATTAGAGGAAACATTCCTAAAATCACCACTGCTTATAATAACCAAGGCCCTTTGAAAAAACAAATATGTGTGGAGGAATGATGGTAAAAAACTCCAAAAGGTTTAGTAAAAAAGTTTAAACAAAACCTTTTAAAACATCCATCTTTTGTTTTATGGATACAATTTAATATTGAGTCAACCTTTTATCTTTTTTAAATTCCTCCACCCTTACAATATTTAATATCATAAAATTATAAAAAACTTCATACTTTAATCTTTTTCAAAGAAGAGCATACAACAATCTCCTTCATACCTTAACCTTAATACCTCGATTTTCTTGATTAAATGTTTAAGAACTGATTAATACATCATACCACATTTTAATATTGGTGCTCCCTTCCCACATACAGCCCAACATTGAAATAATTACCATGTTTTAACATTAGAGCTCCCTTCCCGCATACAACCCAGCGCTGAAAATTTATTTCAAAAAATTTCATAAGGCCACTACTAATCAGCGCTCCTACACTCCTTGACGCCCAACGTTGATCAGCGCTCCTACACTCCTTGACGCCCAGTGCTGACTTGAAAACTGGCGTTCCTTCCAGTCCTTTTTTTATGTGCAGAGATTCAGCTCGTCCTCCACGATTTTGACATTGTGGATGGCCTCACGGATATCCAACGCTTGCTCTGATACCACTCGTTGAAATTGCAAATGCAGAAAACACAATCACACAGATTATAAACACAGATATTTTACGTGGTTCACCCAAACATTGGGTTACGTCCACCAAAGGGAGGGCATCAGTTGTCTTATTATTCAGATAATGGAAATTACAGCAGCTCAATCACACATCTCACTCACTCCTATCTTCCTTTACATAAATACATTTACACAGGAAACTGAAAATGAATGGGCTCCTATCCTTGGTCTCATTTAGTTAAAACCAATTAGGAATAATAGGATCTAAAATCCTAATATTGGGAATTTGTTGTCATTGTTTTAACAGGTTTTGGATGGATTAAAATATTTGATCTGACAATCTCCTTATTAAAATTGGATTGCAAGTTCTTATGGTTTATTGTTAAAATCAGTTTTATTATTAAAATTGAATTACAAGTTTTATGGTTTATTGTTATAATTAGTCTAAGGCCTTTAAGACATATAAACTTACAATTCATTATTATTCGTTGTATCTGAAGTCAATTCTTGACTTCAGAATAAATAAGATATGTAACCTCAACTCTAAGTAGAGAGATTAAATGTTTTGAATGTCTTCTTTGTGATCTTAAACTTACAATTCATTATTATCTGTTGTATCTGATGTTGTATCTAAAGTCAATTCTTGACTTCAGAATAAATAAGATATGTAACCTCAACTCTAAGTAGAGAGATTAAATGTTTTGAATGTCTTCTTTGTGAAAGTCTTTCATTAAGTAAAAAAATACACTATGTGTAGTCCCTAATGGTGGGAGGCCTCACGTGGGGACATATATTACAATATTTGGGAATCTCTTAACTAAATGTATTCCATGTGGAAATAATTCATTTCATATTCAAGCATGTGTTTTCGTACCATGTCTTTGCTCAGTCATCTTGAAAATGACTTTACCTTCTCTATAGAAAATCATTCCCTCATATATTTCTAGGAACAAAAACCTCATAGGGTGCAAGCTTTCTTGAACCATTTATTTTTCTTATTTGGAAACAAAGGAATGTTTGTTTGTTTAAAGGTGTTAAATGAAGAAATTTGAGGTACCAAAGGCTGCCAACATAGGTCTTCCCTTTGACCTACTGTTGGACACTAAAATCAAGGTTACCAATTGTTTTCTCACTATTTTGGGACAGTCACTAAGTCTGATAGTTCTACCCATAAAAACTTCCTTTAGTTATGTGATTTGATGTCCTTTTGAGGCTCTCTTTGCACGGGTTAAAATATGGTTTAGGATGACATAAAAGTTAGCAATTGCATATAGCTCAAAACATCAAATACCCTTTAGGATATTTAACAACTAACACAACTAAAAGTACTAAGCAAACCACGACAAATGTACACAAGTGTTTTTGGTCAACATGACCCTGGAAAAAACCCCATGGGGAAAACCAGTAAGAGAGATATATACATATATATATGGAGATATCAAAGCAAATGCTACGACAAGTAAATACATAAGGAACCTAATACAATCCAAGCTTCTTCTCAAGCTTGTAATGGAGTCTCTCAAACTTGTGCCTGCTAGCCTTAGACCAAGGCACCCTTTGCCTTGGTGCACCTCCTTCCCTTAATTGCCTTTTCGTTTGCCTTGAATGGTTTCCTTGAAGTAAAATCCATTGCATTTGATGAGTGTGCCCCAACTCTCTTGTATGCCCTCCTCAATCCTTGTTGTGCCCCCAACTTTGGAGCACCCCCTGTCATAATCTTGATGTGCCCTAATCTCTAGTGCACCCCTCTCAAACTTGTATGAAATCGCACATGCATACACTTCACCTTCAATCCTATGCGCCCAATGCAATGGTGCACCCTTCTTGCTTGAAGTGCCCCCCTACTCCAAGAGCGCACCCAACCTCAAGAAAACACCCATCTTCATACCATGTGCCCTTCTCCTCTCAAGAAGATGTGCCCTCCATGAAATATCTTCAAGAAACCTTGCACCCTTTGCTCCAAGTGCGCCTCCTTTGATCCTTGAAATCCTCACCTCCTCTCCTCCTCTTCACTCAACTCTCTCAAGTGACAATAATGAGCCTCACTTTACCCTATTTCCTCCTTTAGCCTCTCTTAGGCCAAACCTAGAATATCAAGGGCCTAGATTATATCTAGCCCAAGTCTAATCAATGGATGAGATCACATCTCATAAATCTCATTTGGAAACCCACTTTGACTTAAGTTTCCATAGTTTTCTTTATGTTATCTAATTCACTTTACTCAAGTGAATTAAATGTCACTTTACACTTCAATGAGTAATTTCACTCTATAACTTAGGTGAATAAAGTCAAAGTGAAATTAGAACATAAAGTAAAGTGTGAGGGTAATAATTTACCCCCTTTGTGTTTGGAGACTCACAAACACAAGGGGACCACTTTCCAAGGTACCCAAATCTCAACACTCCCTCTTACCAAGGAAAGTGTCACTCACCCCTCCAATATTGTCCCAAAATTGGACATCCTTGCATGTTGGAAAAGACTCGGTGAGTATGGTTGTAACCTGATCATCAAAAGTGGAATCTAAAATTGATTTTCTCATCTCCATAGCCAAGTGAGAATCAAACCTCTCTAATGCTCTGCTCTCTCTGACCAACCTCTTAGGCTCTCCAACGTATGCCTTGGATTCCTTTAGGGTCTCCTAAAACCATCTCGGTTTCCTCTTCCCTGAAGTAACCTCTCTCAAAATAGTCTCCATATGCCCCTAAGTCTCATCAACATATCTTTGCAAAGTAGTATGTGACCCTGAAGCATCTGCACCAATTGTTTGTATACTAGATAACTCTGAAACTGAAGTTGTTCCGGGTGGACCAGTCACCTTTGAATACAATGTACTCAATAATTGATTGTGAGTCCCCTGAGTTGCAAAACTCTGAATCTGCAGGACCTCCTCAACTTTGTCTATGCACTAATTGTTGTATGGTGCCTCAACTATCAAACAACAAACTATGAAATCACACTCCCTCTCAAGATGAGCAATGAAATCCTCCTCATATGTTGCAGTTGTTGTGCCACCCTTCTTCTTCTTGGGACATTGTCCATCATAGTGCCCCATATCGCCACAAGCAAAGCATTTCACTTTTCTCATGTTCTTCTTCTACTCTCCTCCTCTCAATTGTTGTTGTTTGGCCCCACCTTTGGGACCATGTCTGGCCTTCTTCTTTCCTTTTTCCACAAAGGAAAGATCACCCTCATCACCATCTCCAACACCTTGTTGTTGACTATTAGATGTGGAGCCATGCCTCAGCTCCTCCTACATGAAGTCATCCCAGAGCCTCTCCCAAATGGGCATAGTCTCTCTCACCATAATACCTCACACAAAATTCTCCCAAGGTTCGGTGAAGCCATTTAAGGCTATCTTCACCAACACCGTGGGATCCACAATCTCTCCAACAACCACCAACTCATCACGATTATGAGTGAATCTCAAAAGGTATGAAGTAACAGACTCATCCTTGATCATTTTGATGTTCCTCAGCTTCTCCTAAAGCACCATCAATCGGTTATGGTTCGAGATCTAGTGAATTTTTCATAATGAGTCTCACATCTCATGAGAAAACATCTTACCAGACACATGAGATATGATATGGTCTTTAACCACATCAAGGATAATTCTCTTTGCCTTGATATTCATCTTCTTGAACTCTCCCATCAACACAGGATCAGTAACAGGTGGAAGAACCATTGGTGTTTGTACAATGTCCCATAGCTCTAGTTCCTCCAATATCAAAACAATTTTGGCCTTCCAAGGAGACCATTTGCCATCACCTGTTATCCTATCCTCCACCCTCAATCCCACCACTAGCATGAATTCCCACTACTACCAAAAATGATCTAATCTGAACAAAAGAAAACTACCTCTAACACACCAATCTCAAGTGTGAAAAGAAGATCCCAACCTGTGTAACAATCTTCCCAACAGGTCTGTTGTTGACTTGGTAGGGAACTAAGTTTTGGAACTTCCAAATCTGATGTTTCTCACTGTTTAGGACTGTATACTTGCTATCCAAAAAAAACCAACATATTCGATCTTTACCCTCACAAAATATGTCCCTTGTTTGGTCCAAAATTTAGCCCACTGACATGCCCTTAGGCTCTGATACCATATAGAAATTTGAGGTACCAAAGGATTCCAACACAGGTCTATCCTTTGACCTGTTGTTGGACACTAAAATCAAGGTTACCAAATTTTTTTCTCACTATTTTGGGACAGTCACTAAGCCTGATAATTCTGCCCAAAAAAATTGCCTTAAGTGTTGTGATTTGATGCCCTTTTGAGGCTCTCTTTGCATGGTTTAAAATATGGTTTAGGATGCTATAAAAGTTAGCACATACATATAGCTCAAAACATCGAATACCCTCTAGGATCTTTAACAACTAACACAGCTGAAAGTACTAAGAAAACCATGACAAATGTACACAAGTGTTTTTGGTCAACATGACTGTGGAAAAACCCCAATGGGGAAAATCAGTAAGATAGATATATACATATATATAGAGATCTCAAAGCAAATGCTACAACAAGTAAATACACAAGGAACCTGATACAATCCAAGCTTCTTCTCAAGCTTGTAATGGAGTCCCTCAAACTTGTGCCTGCTAACCTTAGACCAAGGCGCCCTTTTCCTTGGTGCACCTCCTTCCCTTGATTTCCTTGTCCTTTTCCTTGAATGGTTTCCTTGAAGTAAATTCCCTTGCAATTCATGAATGTGCCCCAACTCTCTTGTGCGCCCTCCCCAATCCTTGGTGTTCCCCAAACTTTGGAGTTCCCCCTCTCACAAGCTTGATGAGCCCTAATATCTAGTGCGACCCCTCTCAAGCTTGTAGGCAAGCTCCCATGCATATACTTCACCTTCAAGAATATGTGCCCAATGCAATTGTGCACCCTCCTTGCTTGAAGTGCACCTCTACTCCAATAGTGCACCCAACCTCAATACAACACCCATCTCCATACCATGCGCCCTTCTCCTCTCAAAAAGATGTGTCCTCCCTAAAATCTCCTTAAGAAAGTTTGCGCCCTTTGCTCCAAGTGCACCTCATTTTCTCCCTAAAACCCTCACTTCCTCTCCTCCTCTTCACTCAACTCTCAAGTGACAATAATGAGCCTTACTTTACCCTCTTTCCTCCTTTAGCCTCTCTTAGGCCAAACCTAGAAGATCAAGGGCCTAGATTAAATCTAGCCCAAGTCTAATCAATGGATGAGATCATATCTCATAAATCTCATTTGGAAACCGACTTTGACTTAAGTTTCCATAGTTTGCTTTATGTTCTCTAATTCACTTTACTCAAGTGAATTAAATGTCACTTTATACTTAAGTGACTAATTTCACTTTATGACTTAAGTGAATAAAGTCAAAGTGAAATTAGAACATGAAGTAAAGTGTGAGGGTAATACTTTCCCCACTTTGTGTTCAAAGAATCACAAACACAAGGGTACCACTTTCCAAGGTACACTAATCTCAAATAGTTTAACATTGATTGGACCTTTGCAAATTTGTACATGGAAATTTCTATCCAATTTCAAAAAGTGTGGGTTGAGATGGATCATTTATGCCACATGATTAACTATTTGGATGGTGCTCCTTCCACCATGAACAAGAATACCCTTTCTAACAATCATGGTTGGTCATGCAAATTTCTATCCAATTTAAAAAAGGGTAGGTTGAGATGGATCATTTATGCCACTTGATTAACTATTTGGATGGTGCTCCTTCCACCATGAGCAAGAATACCCCTTGTAACAATCATGCTTGGTCAACCCTGTCTCACCATTTAGATTAATAACACCATTATGTTGGTTAGCTCATTTGAGAGCACTTGAGCTCACTCCCTATCTTTTTTCCTATTTTTCCACTTGGGTGAGCAAAAAGGGCAATTTAGTGTTATCACGGGCTTAACTAGCACCACATAGAACTGTTAGAGTGTTAATGGAACACCATAAAAAAAAAATTATAAATAAATAAAAGCACAATATGTAGGAACAAGAATAAAACAAGGTGAGATATGGTATACTAATGGAAAAACTTTGAGTACAACACTGCAAAGTAGTTGGTGAGAAAATGAGCTCCCTTCTTCCTCCTTGGGATGGGTTATTTTTTCCCCTCTAGAACCTCTCTCTCTCTCAAAATGAAATGGTAAGAATATGTGTACAAAGCTCTCAATCGATGACAAGTTTCATACACCAAGCAACAATGGTTATGCAAGTATGGTTGAGTTTATGATAAACAAAGGTTCTCTAGGCTCATAACTAATATAACATTACTTAGGCTTCTCTTGTCTTTGTACGTGCTAATGGCCTCCTTTTATAGGCCTCCAACAAGTTTAATAAAAATTGGTTTCAATGGGAAAGGGGAGGCCACTTGGGTGTGGCCTTCCATGCTTGATTAGACATGAACCATCTTGTTGTACCATCCTTTAATGTTCACGGGCTTAAGGTCTCTCAGTCCTTCCACTGTGAATTACATCCGATGGGATTCTTGGCCATAAATGCGTTGCAAGTTGGTGAAACTTCACTTATGGTTGATCTGCGTGAATTTTGAAGGAACAATCATGCGAGCACGTGCAGATTGCATAAAACCCAGATTGTTGGGTTGCACGGATGATCAAAAAATCCACTTTGTATAGTTTTTGTGTTGCTGAAGTTGGTGTATTAACGCCATGAACATGCACCTTGGTGTATTAAACTGATGACCCTTCCAGTGATCACCTGTGTGGCTTTGCGAGCGATTTTTAGGTGATAATAGATGCCCCATGATGTGTGAGGCTAGGAGAAAATTTATAATCGAAAAACATTATCGTTTATTTTTCTTGGTAGACTGATGCTTTGTTGTAGAGAGAGAAACAACGTTCAAAGGGACAAGGACCACCCATGGAGGAAGAAGGAGATGTCCACTTGCAAACATACAATCCTACAAAAAAATTAATGAACTTGTTTTATGCAAACAAGGTGGGCATGCCCCATTCTCATGCCATAACCAAAAATGATTACAATTATAATGGACAAGAGGTCGAGGCCTCTGGTCCGATCATATGAAGTATATAGATTGGGTATGATCTTGTAACTGAAAAATGATGAAGTAGAGATCTGCAATGCCCTTAGGGGTGTTGGTAACGACATATGAAATTTTTGAAGGAGAACACGCCCTTAAACTTGAAGTGAACACTTGGGGTGTGTGTTTGTTACTTGAAGGAATTGATGGCCTATCAAGCCCAAGGGTCGTCAACTGGAACTAAAAAATGCAATCATTGCAAACTAAGACCCACCCTGATGTGGATATGTGTTGATGTCAAACATCAAGGGGGGGAACGAAAGTAGAGAGAAATGATGAATCTCTATTTCCCACTTGGGGCTCACAATTTGTATGATAATGGGAACTGAGATGCTGCAACATTCCTGGAAATTGGTGTTGAGGTTGACACGAATGGAGTCATGACCACAAAGAGCAAAGTGCCCCTTGAAATTAACTAATCAATATGGTATCAGGTACTAACTTGTAAGAGTGATATCTGACTGATAAATATGGATGACATCAATGGTAAATGGGAATCAAGGCTTGCCTTGGTTGGAGCATAAGTGATGGATAATAGTGGTGACAATCAAATATTCAACTCGACAGAAAGTTATTTGATGTCTAAGGGACAATCAAATACTAGCAAGGTATTGTCAAATTGTAACTGAAGGTGACAAGGTTACAAAGAGTCGATAGTTATGGGTGAAAACTCATAGATCATAATACAAGCTATTGAGATACTCGAGGTTTGGCCAGTAACATGGGTGTTTGTAGACATGGTTGCTTAGTGTAAATGCTCCAATCAAGGGCAACTAGGGCTGTCATAGGGTAAAAAATGGCACCATTGGGTGTGATGGCCTAAGTCTACTTGTTTGTTTGTAAATCAAATGGTACTTTGTACAATTACCAAATGAATAAATAATAATTGAGTTAGATGTGCAAGCATAGAGACGAGTGCCTCGGTGATTAAATGGCTTGGGCTGGTGAGGCACGACTTTGTGAGGGAAAATGAAGGGTGGGTCTCTATGTAGGTGGGTGAATGGTGGATTGGACTACAAATGGAAAACTGGTCTTGGAGGAGATGAGGGGCCAATGAAAATGCGAAGGTGCATTCAACGGAACCAATCAAAAACAAAATTAGAATCCAGGAGTCTATAGGTGGTTGAACTAGAAATATGATGAGAAGAAGTATGAGGTTCATTCTCTGAAGTGCGAACTACTTGGACTTCTATGCTATGGGATAAAACAATAGGGGTGTCAATTTGCTTGGGGGTCTGAAAGTTGAGACAACCCATGTGGGTAAGAAACTACTGAAAAATAATAATATGATGCAAGAGGAATTGGGTGATGTTGTTGTGATAACGGGGAATGTGATCCTAGAGGAATATGTAGAAAATGATACTGGTAAACGCAAATTTTCATAGAGGGAGTGACTATATGCCAATTTTGATGTATATACATGAATGGGTTGTGGAATGGCCCTGATTGAAAGTGATGTGAACTTGTCGACAGGTACCTGTACAAAAAAAACAAATACTAGACAGTAAAGAACTTGATACAAGAACTTGAAATAAAATTATAGTGAGCAGACGTACTTGTAACCTAAGTGCCAAAACAAGGGTCTCAAGGGAGGTGTGTGAAAAACTGAATGGATCATACCATCGTGTAGAATGGAAAATGGTGATCCTATTGGTAAAAACGGTTCAAAAAACAAAGCCTCTAAGCTCTTGTACGGGCTCAAGGAAGTTTGTAACTGATCTATATAAATGGTAGTGGGGTTCACCATGCCACCTCATGTGTACCTGAGGTGATGTGGACGCATGTAGTTTAGAGTAGCCCGCACGATTCTAAGGTCCCCTGCACACGCATCAGCTATTTGATTCGGGTATTGAGAGAGCTTGGTAAGGGATCTTGCCCTCCTTGTTATTTTGGCATTTTTTATTTTCTACTTAGGATGGTACGGTAGGTTTTACGATGTCCTTTTGAGGGAAACCATATGATCCACACAAGCGATTGAAAGATACTCGTGCACATCAATGCAACTATATTCCAATTTTTTGTGTCGTGCAACACGATCAATGACCACACAGACATGTTGAGATTAACGCAATTGTATGTTGATCACCCGTGCTGAACAACATGACTGTAAATTGAATAGTCATGCTCGTCAGCACACGAAGTTGAGTTACAGATGCACATTGGTTCCACGTGACTGTTATAGACACGCAGTGGCTCCTAAGTAGGTGGGTTAGAAGCATCCTAGGGGGATGCAATGTTGAGAGACCCTATAGCATGGAGGGCTTGTCGAAGATTTTGAATGGTGTTCATTCGACGAGTGCGGTATTTAATAATCAACAAACACATATATGCCAAATGGTCCAATTGACCACATAGTGCACATGGGTAGGTATGACATGCATTCACTGAAGTGGACACATAATAAATGTTAGAGGAACCGGACTTTGTAAGTGTTGACGATTGTAGTACTATCTGAATAGATGTTGATAGGGTCGTTTGGTAGATTGTTGCTAGTTTGTCTCGAAATTGGAGTAGATAAAGACATACATGAGTGTAATGGCCATATTGTGAACATCTTGCACAACCAAAATTGGTGCATAATGTTTTATTACGTGCAAGGGTAGACTCGTGTGTAGGGTCTATAGATGTTGTTACTGGGGTGGGCAACACCGGGCAAGAGTTGATGGCAACATATTGAACAAAAATATTGTATTTAATTACAGAATTAGTACAATCCTTTAGGTAGGTATTACTTGTAGTTATAAATCATTGAACAAAAGTATTGTATTTAATTACATAAAGTCCTTTAGTTAGGCAATACTTGTAGGTATAAATTATTTTTTGAATTTTTATATTTTTTCATTGATTTTATTTATAACAAATGCCTCATGAAATTATATAAAAAAAATTCAAATCAATATCAATAAAAAAAACTAGTATCAATAATTTCAAATTTTTTTTTTTTTTTCAAAAAAATATTTAACACTAATAATATAAATCATTATTTTTTTTTATCAAAGCTAAATAAAATAATGATTGGATTTTCTAGGAAATCTGGACCATTGATAGATTTCAGGAACTCTGTTATCGGGTATCTTGAGAGGATCGGAACCGTTGATCTCAAGGAATCTGGACCGTTGATTTGTCCAGAGGATTTCGAGAACTCCATCAGAAGAATGGAGGGAGGTGTCTCCTAATGGAGGGAGGATTTCGAGAAAACCTAATGGTCTACCTTAAGCTAATCAGGTCTACCTTAAGCTATAAGCACCTTTGTGCATGCAAATAGGTTGCAGATCTTTTTTGTAAGTTTTCATTTGGAATGAATATAAGAATCCACTTTTATTTACAAAAAAGAAAATAATAATAATGATTGGATAAATTTAAATATTCTATCTTTGAGATTTTTAGATAACAATTATCAAAATCTTGCTATGTAATTATTAATAAAATTGCAATTTTCCATTATTTAAATTGTATTTTTTATTTTAGTCCAAACAAATAAAACTCAAAATATTCCAAAATTTTCACAATAAGGTAAAATAATTTTATCCCATCACCAGCTACCAGCAAATGATCGTGGCCACTAGCTACAATTTTATTTTGGGGTTGGTTAAACTTTCCATCTTTTGGTGTTTTTGGTAGGAAAGACAATTTAAATTTGAACAAAATCTCTATTTTTTGTGGTTTAAATTGCATTTCTAAATGTATAAATAAATTCAGGTGCTGAAAAAATTTGAGGCACTCAAATCTTCAGATCCAATCATTCTTCATCAGATTTCGGGTAAAATCAACAAAAAAAAATCGCAAAAAAAAAACAAAATATAAAACATTTAAACTAATCTTTTTATTTTTCCAAATATGTCTGCTTCTTCCCCATCCCATCACCAGAGGACCAGCGAATGACCGTGGCTACAGCGAACGTACTCTACCGTGACAATTTTGTGTATCTAAATATGTCCCCTTCACCATCCCATTGGCGAGCAAATGATCGTGGCTACAGTGAACCTACCCTCTGGACCAGGCCTGGAATTTGACGGGCTGTAGCCCGTTTTTTACCTCTCAGCCTGTATTTGACAGTGGGCAACAAAATTTACACGTCATCACTGACTGGCATGAGAATTGTCTACCTGTCAGTTTGACGTGTAACTGGCTCCAATGCCCGTCAAAATGTCTAGTAGGTATATAGGCTAAGTAGTAGGGCTAGGTAAGCACGACGTGGATGGTTGTGTATGGTTAATAAATTATGTATGGTTGTAACTTGTGTTACGTGTACGTGTATGGTTGTGTATATAATCAAAGGTAGATGGTTTATTTATTTCATACATTGAATCACTCGAATCTGCAGTCCGGACTCGGATAATCGGATTATAAGCTCGAAATTCGAATCACTAAATCAGTCAGTCGAAATAAATAAACCATCTACCCGCGCTTGCGTGTCACCAGACTCACCACAATAAACATTAATGCACCTGCTACGGTCTACCTACAGGCTACCACAGTCTACGGTACTTACTACTACCTAGTCTCATGACTCGAAATGAAACTTATGAAAGTATTTTTCTCATTATCTGTCTTCGCGGTTCGGGACTCGCAGTCTGCAGAGTCGCCATTACTGGCATTTGGCTTCCACCATAGTTG